>PYSS01000059.1:0-11112 GCA_003049465.1 Magnaporthiopsis rhizophila | reverse complement strand
CCCCCCCCCCCCCGCCTGTTTTTCTTCTGTTTTTCTACTGCCGTGCGACGCTATTTGACCTGGCGTCTGACGTGGCGTCGTCACAATGCGCCTCTCGGGCGGCACTTCGAGGAGCTGGACGGCCTCCCTCTGCCTCCTCTCCACCCTGACCTGCCTGTTTACACCAGCTGGTAAGCTCGAGTCTGGGCCGGAAGAAAGCATATTGACCACAGTGACCATCGTTGCTGACGCCCTGCGCCCTCCCCAGTCATGGTCAAGGAGCACGACTTCAAAAAATGCGATCAGTCGGGCTTCTGCAAGCGCAACCGCGCCTACGCCGCCGCTGCCATTGGTGCCGGATCATCATGGGAAGCCCCTTACAAGGTGTTAGCCGACTCGGTCGCCTTCAAGGACGGCCGCCTCGAGGCCATCATCCACAAGACGGTTGATCAGGACGGCAAGACAGTCCGCCTGCCCCTCACCGTCTCCTTCCTCAAGTCGGGCACCGCCAGGGTCACGGTCGACGAGGAGAAGCGGCTGAACAAAGACATCGACCTCCGCCACAGCAGCACCGCCCGCAAGGAGCGCTACAACGAGGCCGAGAAATTTGCCATTGTCGGCGGGCTCGAGGTCGACGCCGCCGCCAAGGTTGCCTCGGAGGACAAGGACCAGATCACCATCAAGTACGGACCCGAGGCCAAATTCGAGGCCTTCATCAAGTTCGCCCCCTTTGGCATCGACTTCAGGCGCGACGGCAACACCCAGATCAAGTTCAACGACCGCGGCCTGCTCAATGTCGAGCATTGGCGGCCCAAGGTCGAGAAGCCCGAGCCTGAGAAGCCCGCCGAGGGCTCCGAGGAGGCCAAGGATGGGGAGACAAAGAAGGAAGAGGAGGAACAGAAGCCTCAGGGCGAAGACGAGAGCACCTGGTGGGAGGAGACGTTCGGTGGCAACACCGACACCAAGCCTCGCGGCCCTGAGAGCGTTGCTCTGGACATCTCCTTTGTTGACTACGAGCACGTTTATGGCATCCCCTCGCACGCTGGCCCGCTCTCCCTCAAGGAGACGCGTGGCGGCGAGGGCAACTACGAGGAGCCATACCGGTTCTACAACCTCGACGTGTTCGAGTATATCCTGGACAGCCCCATGAGCCTATACGGCGCCATCCCCTTCATGCAGGCCCACCGCAAGGACTCCACCGTCGGCGTCTTCTGGCTCAATGCCGCCGAGACCTGGATCGACATCATCAAGACCAGGGCGGGCAACAACCCGCTCGCCCTCGGCCTGGGGTCCAAGAAGAACACGCAGACCCACTGGATCTCGGAGAGCGGCCTGCTCGACGTCTTTGTCTTCCTGGGTCCTACGCCCCGTGACGTCCTCCAAAAGTACGGCGAGCTCACGGGCTTCACGGCCATGCCCCAGGAGTTCTCGATCGGCTACCACCAGTGCCGCTGGAACTACGTCTCGGACGACGACGTTAAGGACGTGGACCGCAAGATGGACAAGTTTCACATTCCGTACGACGTCATCTGGCTGGACATCGAATACACGGACGGCAAAAAGTACTTCACGTGGGATAAGGACATGTTCAAGGACCCCGCCGCCATGTGCAAGCACCTCGACGCCCACGGCCGGAAGCTCGTCACCATCATCGACCCGCACATCAAGAACGAGGCCGGCTACCGGATCGTCGAGGAGCTCAAGTCCAAGGACCTGGCGGTCAAGACCAAGGACGGTAGCATCTTTGAGGGCTGGTGCTGGCCTGGTTCGTCGCACTACATCGACGCCTTCAACCCCAAGGCAGTCGACTGGTGGAAGGAGCAGTTCAAGTATGCCTCGTTCGAGGGCACGGCCGAGAACACCTTCATCTGGAACGACATGAACGAGCCCTCGGTCTTCAACGGGCCCGAGGTTTCGATGCCCAAGGACAACCTGCACCACGGCGGTTGGGAGCACCGCGACGTCCACAACCTGAACGGCATGACCTTCCACAATGCCACGAATCAGGCCCTGCTCAGTCGCAAGCCCGGCGAGCTGCGGCGCCCCTTTGTGCTGACGCGCTCCTTCTTTTCCGGGTCGCAGCGCCTTGGCGCCATGTGGACCGGCGACAACCAGGCTTCGTGGGAGCACCTGGGCGCGTCCGTGCCCATGCTTCTATCCCAGGGCATTGCCGGATTCCCCTTTGCGGGGGCTGATGTTGGAGGTTTCTTTGGCAACCCGGACATGGACCTGCTGACGCGCTGGTACCAGGCCGGCGCCTTCTACCCCTTCTTCCGCGGCCACGCGCACATCGACGCACGCCGGCGCGAGCCCTACCTGCCCGGGGACCCGTACACCCCCATCATCACGGCCGCGCTGCGGCTGCGCTACAGCCTCCTCCCGTCGTGGTACACCGCCTTCCACCAGGCCCATACCGAGGGCGTGCCCATCATCCGGCCCATGTTCTACACCCACCCGACCGAGGAGGGCGGATTCACGGTCGACGACCAGCTCTTTGTTGGCGAGACGGGTCTGCTGTACAAGCCTGTGGTGCAAAAGGACCAGGCCTCGGTCGACATCTTTATTCCCGACGACGAGGTCTACTACGACTACTTCACGTACGACGTGGCGCAGACCCACAAGGGAAGAAACACGACACTGGTGGCTCCACTCGAGAAGATCCCTCTCCTGATGCGCGGCGGCCACATCTTTGCACGCAGGGACATCCCCCGCCGCTCCAGCGCCCTGATGCGGTTCGACCCCTACACTCTAGTAGTCACCTACCCCAAGGCTGCGAGCGGCCGCGCCGAGGGAACACTATACGTGGATGACGGCGACTCGTTTCATTACGAGCAGGGACAGTACGTGCACAGGCGGTTCGTGCTCGAGGGGGCAACGCTGAGCTCAGCCGATGCCGAGGGCCGCGACGCCGAGGCGCTGGGCAAGATCAAGCCGGGAGCGTGGCTCAAGGCATTTGGCGACGTGGCTGTGGACAAGGTCATTGTCGTCGGGCTGCCGGCCAAGCAGGTGGCCAAAAAGCAGGCGACACTCGAGTCGGCGTCGGGAGAGAAGACGACCGTGGCGGTCGACTACACGCCCGCGGCGGGTGGCAGGGCGGGCTACGCTGTTGTGCGTGGCGTTGGTGCCAAGGTGGCGCAGGACTGGAAGCTCACTTTTGCCTAAACCGCTCGAGCGCATTCACGAATTGGACAGCATGTCTGGGTTTTGCGGGATCTCTCTATAAATATGAGAAGCGTAGATGGGGGAAGATAAGCATACTAGACCAGTAAACGTCTTACACCTTGCAGCCTCTTTATCCTTGCCATTATTTTTCTACCTTTCTTGGCCAGTCCCCGGTCTCTGGGGTCCCAAGGCTTAGCCCAGCTGGAGCACGGCGCAGTGGCGGGTCGAACCACAAGCGAGTCGGAGGGCAGACTTTTACCGCCATGTTCGAGTCCAAAGCACGGCCAATGGGTAGTTGAAGAATCACATTGTGGCAGGGATCTCGATCCTCCGGACGCAGCTTCGACCGAGGGTGGCAGCAGGGATGGGCAAGCTTTGTGTCTCAAGACGCAAGGCCACCAACAAGTACCCAGGTAGTCACAGCCGTTGTGGGGAAGCATGTAAGATTCCCGATGTGTTCATGCGCTTGCTGCAGACAGGGCCCTCGAAATTTGTCAAGCCTCACCCTCACCGGCCTTTGCGGAAAGATGATGATGACCTTTTGCGGCTTTTGATGTTGGCGCATTGATGATGCAAAATGTCCGGCCAGGCCTGGGGCTCTTGCGACGTCTTTGCCGCGCATCACAAACACGGGCTGGCTTGCTTGTCTTTTGTGTCCTTGGGGGCAGATGCAGAGACCCTTCCGTGCCGCCACGATGCCTAGACGCCGGCCAACGAAAGTTTGTGGAACCGGACGAGCAGGCCAATAACGCTCACGGTGATGGCGTGGATAGCCATCTAGCTCGCGTCTGTTGGCCGCCAACCCCTGGACCTGCTTGGCGGCGGGGCTAGCCGAGATGAGAGCTGGCGGCCAAGTCGACATCAGGATCGGCAGAGAGTGGGTGTGCCTACTTTTGTGTAACGGCCCTGCCGCCTGTTGTTCTTAAAGACCATGTCCGCTACTGGGTGGTTCCCTGGGGCTTGCGCGAGGACGTTTTTGTTCTTGCTCTGCTTCGGCCTGGAGGTGCCTCTTCCCTCTATAGCACCACCGAACATATGGAGCATCTCAGTCCTTGCTAGCCAACATCGCGTCCAAGACGGTTGCGTCTTACTTGGACCTCGATATACACGCCATTTGAGAACCTCTTCCTTTCTTTTTACCGAAAATGAGCGACGCCAACGGACCCCAGGCCGTCTACATGTCGGCCCCAGAGCCGGTCAAGCACGACCACAGTTACCCTCAGGTCCACACAGCAGCAACAGCAACACAGCAGGACCAGGGATGGTGGGGACGGCCGCCGCAGCAGCAGCAGCACCCAGCGACGCCGTCGACAACCTATCTGGCCACCTCGCCACCACCGCCGCAGCCGCCTCGGCAAAACGACTACCAGCAGCAGCAGCAACAGGAGAAGCCCACAGTCGGCAGAAACCGCCGTCCCAACTGGCTGCTCGCCGCGGTCACGGGCCTCCTAGGTGTCATCATCGGCGGCGCCATCGTGGCCGGCGTGCTGGGGTCCATGCTGGCGAACCGGTCATCAAGCAGCAGCAGCAGCGGCGGCGGGGGCGCGACGCCAGCAACCGAGTGCAAAACTGCCGACCCGGCACGCGGGACCCCAGGGTCCGGTACATCCAACGGCACGTCATCAACGTCGACCTCATCGGCACCCGCCACCACCGGGACCCCGGCCATGCTCACCAACTACGAGGCGGCCAACTGGCGCAACGTCAGCACGCTCGCGTTCCCGTGCCCGCGGCTGCAGGGCTCGACGGTCGAGGCCATGGACGGGACGCGGTACCGGGTCGAGTGCGGCATCGACTCCATCGGGCGCGGCAAGGAGGCGCCGTTCGACATGAAGGACATTCAGTCCGTGGTGGCCTACAGCTTCGAGGACTGCGTGCGGTCGTGCGCGAGTTTTAATAAGCTGTCCACCAACGTCCAGGGCGCGTCTCCGGCCATGGTCTGCCGCACCGTCGTGTGGCGTCGCCGCATGGACGAGCCGCAGTTCTTTGACACGGGCGGCAACTGTTTTCTCAAGAATGCCACGCGCGCTAGTGACGTCAAGGGCTTTCCTTGTGATGTGTGCATGTCGGGGACGCTGCTGTGAGGGCTTTTGCGTGGTGGTTCTGGAGGAGCGTGGGCGTTTTCCGTGTAGATTATATCCCTTCTAATTTCTGGTGGTTTCGTGCAGTTAGCCAAACGACGGACCAGGTCTTGCCAACTACTGCTGAGTGTACGAGAACCTGCCTGTGGGAACCCGGGTGGCGAATAGCTTGAACCTGCTGGACGAGAAGTTATCCAAGCCAGGCGGACGATCCGACCAGTGGAACAGAACGCGGCTGTTTGATCAAGAACATACGCAGCGGACGGCTCAGGATCCAAACACGGCACGGTCATACGAAAGTGGCGGGCGCACGGCAAGAGGCCTGCCACCAGCCGATGCGGACCTTCTTTGTGATGCCCAACCTCAGAAGTCACTTTACGGCTCCGTGCCTGAGACGGCGCACCTACCCGCCCGCCTTTGCAAAGATTTCGCCATCCCGTGCAACAGTAGCACCTCCGACATTTCGTCCTTTTTTTCATGTTGGAATCTCAGCAGGGAGAGCTTGGCCTTTCGGCAGCAGCATTACCTTTGACATCATGGCTCGTCTTCTGCCTCCAGTATGGCCTCCTTCGCAGAGACTGCCCGTCTATATAACAGCCCTCTCCTCACCCGTCTGCATCCTCCCAACTTGACCAGACACAGCAGCAACCCGCATCCGTCCGCACAGTCACACCACGTCCAAACACACAGAACCAGCTTCCAACCCGCTACGAAACACGGCAACCCGCAACATGGACGCCTCCAACTTGTCCTCGCTGCTCCGGTCGCTCCGCATGCGCTGGGACGCCGACACCCGCACTCCTGAGCAGGTACCCGCTGCTTGGGGGCCGCTCTTCCACCAGCACGGCCCCGCCGCCCCAGTCCCGGCCACCGTAAACGCAGAACGCGGCTCCTCCGCTCGGCCTCGCAGGGGCTCCATCGACTCCTTCCACACGGCACACTCTCGCCCACCCCCAGTGCGGCGTCGCAGCCGCAGCCATGTGCGTCGTCGACCCGACGACGAGCAGCAGCAGCAGCAGCAGCATCGCCACCAGCGGATGCCGAGCGCCGCCACCTGGCCGGGCGCGTCCGGCCGCAGCAGCCGGACGCGCGGCGGATCCTCCTCCTCTTCTGGAGGCAGCAGCACCTGGTCGACCGTGGCCGAGGCTGCAGGACCGTCATACACACACTCCCGCGGCAGCGGCAGCGGCAGCAGCCACAGGACACCCCTGAGCGGCACCACCTTGGCCTACCGGAGCAGCACGCCTCCAAGCCCCGTCTCAACCGCTGGCAGCGGCACAACCGCATCCTCGCGCTCGACCCGGCGCGGCGACACCATCATCGCATCCCGCAGCACCCGCGGCACCACCACCACCACCACCACCACCACCACCAGAACATCATCCCCGCCGCCGTCGTCGTCTCCCCTGTCGTCCATGCAGGACTACTCCCTGCTCACGCGCCACAGCCACCCGGAGCCGACCCGGTGCGTGCTCCGGCTCATGGTCAACGGCCGCACCGACAAATACATCTACATCAGCCGGTCCGTCTGTCCTTCCTGCTGCTGCAGCAGCAGCAGCCACAACAGTCTCCGCAGCCGCCTCTGCAGCAACAACCGTCGCCGCGGCTCCTTCACCAGCCTCGCCGGCATCTTCCACGGCTTCTCGGGCGACTGCGACAGCCACAACCGTCTGGACCTGGCCCAGCACCGCACCGGCACGTCCGACGACGCCCTCGACGTCTTCCTCGTCCTGCTGCACACCCTCGACCCGGCCTCGGCGCCGCTCCTCCCGGCCGACAACGGCCGCGCCGCCCGCATACTCGCCTACATGGCCCTGTTCGACGCGCAGCTGGCCGCCCCGGAGCCGCGCCGCACCGCGCTGCTGGCCCTGGCGCAGCAGTGGGCCCACCACGTCTTGGGGAGGTCGCTGCTGCTGCTGCCCAGCGACGACGAAGGTGGCCTTGCATCCGGCGGCGGCGAGGTGCTGGCGTCGCTGCTGTACGCGGCGGGCCAGCTACGGCTGCGGACACTGTGGCGGAAGACCGCGCGGGCCGTGGTGCTGCACTGTCCCGTCGATGCGGACGGGGCGATTTGTGAGCCGCCGCGTGGTGGTACCGGTGGCAGCGGTCGGGGTGAGCCGCAGCGGCTGTTTAGACTGGTGCCGGATCCGGGGATGGAGAGGGCTGCTAGGGGGTATTGCCGTGAGTGCCTCTTTTTTTTGACAGATTGTTGCTGCTTGAAAACAAGAACTGACCAGTTGAAAACTTGTGAAAAAAAAAAGGCGAGCTCAAAAAAGTCCGCCACCAGGTGCTCGGCGACATCATCAACTCCATCTACGACGCACGCGAGGCGATTCGGAGAAAGGTTAGCAAAGAGACCCCAACCTACATATGTTTACTGTTTCGCATCGTACAACAGCTAGCTAATCTAACACCATATTGCCCACGGAAGAGAGGCTACAACCAGCGCGACCCGCTCAAGGCGCAGATCGGTCCCCTCGGCCTCTGGCCCGGTCACCATGACGTCGACTACCGCTCGCACCCGGCCGTGCACGTCAGCCTGGCCGACCTGATCGGCCGCGTCAAGAGGGCGGCCGCCATCGCGGGGTCGAGGGGCGACGTTTCTGAGCTGCTCGAGCTGGTCGACAGGATCCGGTGCATCGTCGAGGGCATGCAGCTGCCGGCGGTTTAGCAAGGCTGTTCTGTTGGTCTTTGGCCGCCGAGATATTGTTTAAGAGGATATGAAAGGAAGCGACAGAGACAGGAGAGAGAGAGAGAGAGAGAGAGAGAGAGAGAGAGAGAGAGAGAGAGAGAGAGAGAGAGAGAGAGAGAGAGAGAGAGAGAGAGAGACGCCAGGGAAAGGGCAGGGCAAACGGGACTCGCCCAAAGGGAACCACGGAAGAATTTTGTTTCTAGATACTTTCACAATGTTGTAGCAGCTGCCACGATATGGGGACGAGGGCATAGATGGGCCATGAGGACGAAGATCTTATGCAACACATTCTACCGCGGATGGCTGCCATCAAAACAGCAAATAAACCTCCTCAAAATAGAGATCCTGTTGTCCCCAAGACTGCGACTTTTCCTGTAGATAGACCCCTAAAAAGAGCCCGTCACAAAAGCAACGAAACGCTGGAGACCTTTGCTACCATGCGTAAACACATCTACGCTCTCGTCAAGAAGAAACCCTAGCGAGAAACCGTAAAGTCCTAGCCCAACATCAATCCATTGTTATATCAGAAGTGTAAGTTGCACGGAAATTCGCCGCCGAATTTGGCTGGCACTGGTCGCCTTGGTTGCTTAGCCGTTTTGGGGTAGTTTGGGTTGCTGGCTCTGGAGGGTTCATGTTGTCACAAGTGGATTGGCGCAGCTGAAAGCTGCAGACGCCGCATAATGCATATTCGCTCACATTAGGCAGCAGCCGGTGCCCGATGAGCCGGTGGACAAACTTGTGAGCCGCGGTTTTCCTCCAGCAAAAGTGGGATCCGGCGCGCATTCACTACACCCCAGCCTCGTTTTCGCCTTGGGCCAGCACAACCTGAGCGTATTTCTACTGCGTTCGCATGCAGCACCTGCGCTCCCGCGCCCTACATTCTCGGACGCTGCTCTTTAAGGCTTCGTTATCTTGCTCGAACGGGAGAACCATTTTTAGCGTTACCGTTACGCCATTTCGCGCCGACGCCGATAGCACTCGTCCAATCGCGATGGGATCGGAGACGCGGAGTACGTGCTTCCTCCGCCGGTCCATACTAGCCAGTCATCTCAGGTGTTTCTAACTTTCGTAGTGGAAAAGCGGCAACTGTTCGACGCCAAAGACGGCGTCGAGGGAGATGAAGCGTAAGCGCTGGCTGGCGCGGGCTTCTCGTTCAAGGCATTACGTATTCGCTAACCCATCCTCTTTATAGTGTCGCCGGATGGTTTAGGGACCTGGCTGGAATCAACGCGAAATTTGATCAGCAACGGATCGGGAGGTTCAAGCGCGTTAAAATCGCTATATTGGACACGGGCATAGATATGATAAACGACATTTTTAACAATCCAACAGCCAGGGAGCGCATGAAGCAGCGCGAGGATTTCTTGCGCGAGGATCCCTCGCGGACCGACGCCCACGACAAGTGCGGCCACGGCTCGCACTGCGCCGGCCTGCTCCGACGAGTTGCCCCGGCTGCCGACATTTACATTGCCCGCGTCGCCAAAGACTTTGACACGGAAATAGACCCCCAGATGGTGATCAAGGTATGTATAACCCCCTCCCAAGGCCCCGCCAAGTTAGCACCTCTCGTCGATAAACATAACCGGCGACGTTTCGCTCACATGCCAGCCCAGGCCATTAAACGAGCCTGCTCGCCCAAAAACGTAAACAACAAGGACGGCTGGGACGTCGACATCATCACCATATCGTTTGGGTTTTCAATCGAAAGCGATCCGATCGCGGAGGCGCTGCACCTGGCCTTTTCATACAACAAGGTCGTATTCGCCGCCGCCTCCAACAACGGCTCGCGCGAGATGATCGCCTTTCCAGCCCGTTTCTGCGGCGTCATATGCGTCAACTCGGCTTCGGGCGACGGCAGAGCTTCCCCGTTCAATCCGGTGGCGGACTTCCCCCAATAATTTCGCCATCTTGGGCGAGAACGTGCGCTCGGCCTGGATCTCTTCGCAGCCGAACGCTACCAGGCATGGGGAGACTAAAATCATGTCGGGCACTTCCATGGCCTCGCCCGTCGCCGCCGCCATCATCTCGCCCCTGCTCGAGGTGGCCTTGAATCCCGCTGGAGACGAAGCCCGCCGCATCCTCGGGTACTACCAATCCAAAATGCGCAAAAGCGGTGCCGTCCAAACGATGCTGAAAAAAGCATCAGATAACCGCGGCGAGTACATGGTCATTAACTTGAGGTTCCTCAAGAAAGTCGATGACCGGCTGGAGGTTGCCTACTGGATCAAGGACGCGCTGTGCGAAAGGTACGGCAAGCCGGGCGTGTTTGAGAGCCAACAAGGTAAGCCACTCATCGGCGCTCATACCTAGGTGGTTCCTGCAACTAAGACCTTGCTCCAACTCCCCCCCGTCTCCGCAACCAGCAGCCTCTCGCGCCGCCACCGTACCTCCCGCACAGCAAGAAATACGGCCGCCGCCGCCGCCGAAACCACTCCCTTTCTATACCTTGACCCCCAAAAACCATCACATCCGCGAAGCGAACTCGTATTGGCTCCACCTGACCCTGGACGCCTACGAGGTGTACGAAAGAATATACGAGGACTGCAAAGATCCCGGCGGCGGCTGGGTTTATTGTAAGTTTGTAATCTCGTCTGCCATTCCTCGCCCTGTCCCGGCCGCTAGAACCCCTCAGGGCCTTCTTCCTAGTCTCGCTGATATGTGCTAATTCTGTTCGGGATGCGCAGACGCCAGCTTTGCCCGCCAGTTCACCGGCACAATGCCGGGGCCGGGCCTGGTCGAGTCCATGTGGGCTACTCTGCTCCGCGATAAGGGGAATATTACCGGCTCGAAGCACCCCAAAGGCCTCGCCATGGTAGTGCTTTACATGTTGCACCTGAAGCGGTTCAGGCCGGAGCTGAAGCCGCTGGACGAGGAACGGAGAGTCGGCATTAGCGAGGGGCAGCGCTCGCGGCTCGAAGGCTTTGGTAACTGGGTCGGGTGCCTGTGCAAACCTGACCTCCAGTGCGCCGTGCGGTGGAACCTTGTCAGCGGGCGTGGCCTGCACCGCGGCGGCAAGCCCAAGTCGTGCCTGCTGGCCAAGTTTATCGACAGCGACGGGAAGGTCGGGATCTTCGAATCGGGTAAAATAGAAAGGGCGCTGCTGAAGAGAGCGCGGCAAGACTGGCGGGATAGCCTGAATAGGTGACAGTGGCGTTTTCTCGTCTTCCAAGACTACCAAGCATGCGATTATTACCAACC
>PYSS01000058.1:108865-237866 GCA_003049465.1 Magnaporthiopsis rhizophila | reverse complement strand
GGCGGGGGCGGGGGGATGGGCTTGCTGATGTCCTGCTTGTTAATGGGCTTCTTCTTCTTCTTGAAAAGGTTAGTGAGCCAGTTGCGCCTTTCGAGGTCCGACGCGGAAAACGACGACGAGGCATCGGCATCAGCCGCGAGCAGCTGGGCAAGGGTGTCCTGGTCGAACGTGGAGGCGTCGGATCCGGTTGCGGCGACGTTGGTGGCAGGAGGTTCGCCCGCCGGCAAAGCTGCCGCGACGGAAAGGAGAGGGAGGAGAAAGACGAGGCTCTTTAACTGAACCATTTTGTTTGATGTTGGTGGTTTTTGCGGAGGACTTGGAGTTGTTTGCTTGGTTTAGGGGTTAGCTGGATGTGTGGTGATGATGGTGGTGGTGATTGTTGTGTGTCTGTGTTGATGATGATGCTTCTCCAGTCCTTCTTCTCGGCGCGCATCTCGGCTCGTCTTTATACATGGCCGATGCATCTTTCAAACCCTTAGGAAATGTTAGAATGCTAAGATACAATAGTAATCAAGCATGAGAACAAGCATTCTTTTCCATTTCGTTTCTATTTTGGTCAAGTCGTAGTACGCTCGCACCCGCAGCTTTCGCATTGACGGGAGCCTGAATGCAGCCACAGCCGGCTTTAGGCTGCATCGAATCCAATCTGGTGATTGCGAATCTAATTAATTCTATCGCAAAAGGTATTTGACCCAATTGACTATCTCTAGCTGGTTGCCAAGTGGGGCTTCGCCTTTCCTGTGTGGCGCAGCAGGATCTGTGCAGATTCCATCTCGGATTTCGGAATAGAAAAAAAGAAATGATCGCCCCTGGTATATGGCGCAGTGAGCTTCGCATTAAAAAGGAGTTGCGAGACGCGATGGCGATGCAAGTCCGAGGTTCATTATCACACCCAAGGCAGCCTATTAACCATTTTTATCGCTGGCCGGATGCCGCGGTGCAGATCAATTCGGACTTTCGCGTGCCTTTCTCCTCGAGTGGGAAGGGCAGCGGCCGCACGAGCCGGCTTTTGTGCATCCGGTGCTGGAATCCGGTTGTCCTAATTATGGCTTTTCGTCGTACTTTGCAGCCTCTTCCGGAATTCCGTCGGCCGCTCGCCAAGCTTTCTCAGCTACCTCCTCGCGAGCTTTCAACGGTTTCCGCGAGCTGGCGTGCTCAGATAATCTGCTCGACCCTCTCCGTCTGCGTCGGTCGGTGGTGCCTCCCTGCGAGCCGTCCTGTAAGCCGACGTCTCTGTAACCTCCGTCGTTTCCGTTATTCTCCGGATTAGAATGGATATCGGGCCACAGTTTCGGCGTACGAGCTGAGGCCATTTAAACACCGGTGCATGAGAAAGTCATCCGCCGATCAACTGCATGGTACGAGGCAGCTGGGACCTGAGCTGCTCGATTTGTCCAGTATCGCTTCCTGAATGTTTTTAATTTCGGCCGTGTTCGCTCTACCCGATGCGAGCGATAGTGGTTGGCTTGGGGGGATCCCTGAGCCCTTGGCTCGTGCCCTACCAGCATTTGAGAGAGGCAGGACATAGGGCTTGGTCTCGCTGGAGTTGTGCTCGGATTCCGGGTTTTGTTTTGTTTGACATTCGCGCACTCTGTTCGTCGACGCATTGCACCCCAAACTGCGCTCAGGACCACACCAAAAGCCTCCAAGACAAAGGACGCGCGCCCATTCCCACACTCCTTTCAGGACACGCCCGCGTCGACCTCACACAAATACAAAACACAGTCGTTCAATTACATTGTTACCACCGGATCAGATCGTGAGCCTTAGTGGCGTTGACATGTTGCTGCAGCGCGAGGGGTTCGCGCCGTCGTGGGGCTGCGTTGCGCTAGATGCGCGGGGTCGGGGCTGTGCGGCACGTGCCGGCGCGATCCGTCATGTTTGCCGATGGTCTCCACCATCCTCGTCAACCGTCATTTCCAAGTCAACCAGACACACACACAGTCGGGCATTCTTTCTTCGATCATGCCGCCATCAACAACACCTCCGCTTGGCCCTCTCAATGAAGCCATCGATGAAATTAGCGCCGACCGACTGCGTCAATTTGTACGCGAACTATGCGCGACTTCGGAGGCAGCCCGCAAACATTTCAGCGACAGGCTGCTCGTCGCAGAGACTGTGCCAGAGTCGATTTGACGACTGAGGATGCGGACAACACGCCTGCAAAGGGGGGCGCGTCGAAGGACCAAAAGCGAAAGAATACGCGACGGCGCTAGGAAATGTGCGAGCAATGCAACGAGGAGTACGATGTCGAAACCAATGGCCCTACAAGCTGTGTATGGCATGAGGGTACGCCTAAAGCACCCCCTCTTCCCTGTAACCACTCAACCAGGTGTGGTCTAATTAGTTTTACAGGGGAGACCGAACCCGATTATGACGGTGACTTCTGGGCGGAAAACGACGAGCAGTGTCATGGTACGATTGACTCTGAGTGGGCGCGAAAGGAATATCCCGAAGGCTTCATCTGGACCCGCTGTGAGGAGGTGGGTGCGGATGCTGAGGGATGCCAGACAGGAGCGCATGTACCTAAAAGTTGGAAGAAAGCAAGGAGCTAGGCGAAACCAATCACCTGACCCAAGAAAAACCTGCCGGCTGTTTTCCACGCATGTACTTTAGTTGTTCTCCTCCAGGGTGGGAATGGCGGCGAGACCAACACTCTTGGCCAGGGGACCCCTCCCCGCGGCTGCGTCGCCGCCTTAACCACACAACAATGAAATTGCCCCTCGAATCCCAAAAGCCTCCCGACCTTGGGGTTCCCGGCCGTCCCGCTCGCGACTAATTACCGGTGAGGGTGCGGTGGTGATTAGCAAGGAGGAAAGAGGAGACATCCGTCATTCTCGCGCCTGGGGGGCTAGGGCATGGATGTTCGGGGGTCCGGCAACGATGTAGAGCAAACAATTAGGCTTGGTGGTGCACCGATCGAATCGGACGAGGCTCTGCGATGCGCACTGAGGTCCTGATTCTGTGGATCCCGCGCGCGTAGGTCCCGCTCCTTCGCGTCAGTGGCCACGGTCGCCGTATCGGTCCCGTGCTCCGCGTCGTGATCCGCGACGCCCAGTCGTCTGTGCCGTCCAAGTACGGGACTCGGCAACAGAACAGCATGATCCCGTCTCGCGCTGGTAGTGATCCGGGCAATTCCAGCAGTGTTAACACAACGAGGAGCAAACGCGCAACTTGGCAGAGAGCGGAAGAAAGCAACCAGTTCAGCATTCTTAACGATGACGTCATGCTGATGGACACCTCTAGCTTCAGCACTTCTTTTAAATAGTGAAAGGAGCGATAGGGGTGTGTTCGATACTAAGCTCGGCGTGTACGGTAGGTAGTAAATGAGGTTTTTTGAGGTCCCCATACAATTTTTTCTTTTTTTTTTCCTTTCAAAAAAAGATCTGCAGTAGAGCTAGGGAAATGGGATTAGATAGCGACTTTACAGAGATTCAAGCCGTCTGTTTAATCTCTCGTAATACACAGGCAGTCATTATCCCATGTCTGGGCTGCGACTGTTGCTTCCGTTTGCATTGTCTCCTTTTTCGACTATGGCTCTTTGCGCTCTTATCTAATTAAGGCCAATACGAGACTGCGCAGGCCTTGCAGTGATTTTCACAAGGGTCAGGAAGGGGTAGGCAAACCAGTTATTCGACGGTTGGCAAAAACGGTATGGGTGAGAAGTAAAGGGAAAAAAAACCTCATCGCCTTAAATAGGACAGGCCCTTAATTAACATTAAACACTACTTTGAAAGCCAACAGAGTCTTTGTGAAAGGAAATCACAAAAAAAGCTCGAAACAGCTTCGCAGCTGGGAATCCAACCCAGTGCTCGTTGCTCAAACACCAACGCAAGCGTACGTGTTCGCCCATAAACCACGGCAGTCCGACCCTGCCGCCGGGTTCCACCTCACAAAATCGCCAACGCTAATACCGTAGCTGCACGATATGCCGTCGCAGTTCTGCCTACTCTGGACAAAGTGGAATCCCTTGCAGTTGCCAACCATGCCATCCTGGACCGGCTGCGGCGTGCTGCTGGCTGGGGGTGGCTGCGTCTGCGAACCGCCGCCCCCAGAGACGCCAACGCAAAGGTGGTAGTCCGTCCACATGTTGTTGCACGCGGAGCCACCGATGCCGGTGTTCCACTGCTGGAGCTGAGACTCGGTTAGACCGTACTTGCGCGCCACGTTCCAACAGTCGTCACCCGAGGCCACCAGATGGAACTTGTTGCAGTTGCCGACCATGCCGTCCTGGATCGGATCCGGCGTGGGGTTGGGGTTGGCCACGGGCTCGGTGGTGGTGGGTGAGCCCGAGACGCCGATGCAAAGGTTGTAGCCGGTCCACATGTTGTTGCAGGCGGCGCCCCCGATGCCCTTGTTCCACTGGTGCAGCTAGCTTTCGCGGAGACCGTACTTGTTGGCGACGTTCCAGCAGTTGTCGCCACCGACAACGAGGTGGGACTTGTTGCAATTATCCACCATCCCATCCTAAATGGGCTGGGGGGTCTCTATCCCATTGGTCAGCTTGGTTGGGGTAGCTGTGGGGCGCTCGACTGCGTCGGGTTAGGCACCGGCTTAGGCTCGGGCTGGAGGCCAGTTTCAGGACCGGAGCCCGGAGCCGGAGCCCGGAGCCGGAGCCGGAGTGCCTCAGCTCGATCCCTTGACACAGTAGGACCGGCTTGCTTCCAAGTCCCGGCAAGACTTAACCGAGGGGTTCTATGAGATTGCTGTTACTATCGTGTCAAAAGACTCTGATTATCGCTGTTCTCAGATAGTGAAATGCAAACATACCAACCCTGTCAAGTCTGCCTCAGTCGCGCCTGCAATGTTGAGGGCAACGTCACAGGGCAGCCCATCCTCTGTGTTCCACCACAGACTGCAGTCTGACGGCGCACCAGGATCGGTCTCGAAGAACGGCATGGCGCTGTCCCAGCGGCGATGCACCGAAGCACCGGCGCTGTGGGTGACCAGAAGGCCAAGGGTGGCGATGGCAGAGAAAGGAGACATTCTGAGCGGGCTGTAATCCCTGGGAGTCGATTGGCTTGCTGGGCATGTAGGCAAGGATGATGATATTTATGATCAACTATTCTGTTGTTTACCCATCCGGCCATAAGCGTAAGTCCGCCTTGGTGGGGTAATTATGAGAGTTGGTCGACAATACTAAAGATACCGCGGGAAGGCTGCCAACAAGAGCTGATAGCCCCCGACCAACAGTATCAAGCGCATATTGAAATCTACGCTGTAATTTCTTTTGACTGCACGGGTGCGGGCTCTGCTGCTCGACTGAGATGGAGTCCCTAGAAAAGCCCGGAACGCTATCGCCGTTTTCCGCATATCGGTGTGTCATGATTTGTGGCTTTGTGTTATCATCTCTCCGTCGTCTGTTTGGCCCACATGCTAAAAATTAAAAGGTCTGCACTACCACACCAAGGTTGAAAGTGCTTTGGTCTCGAGTTATTATCGATCTTGGCAGTGGTTGTTGGTTCCGTCTGGGGATGTCGTCCATCTTGGCAGTGGGTAAATCTCGAGGTTGGGAAAAGGGCCATGTGGGTCAATTTGAGGATGCCACCAATGCAACCTTAAACGAGCCGCATTTCAACCGCTGAAAGGCTTCATCCGACATCCGCAGGCGGGGCCAGCCGTCGTGCTCCTTCCTTTTCCAGTGTGCTTGACTACCGGCTTTGTCTCCAGGACTCGGGAAAATTTGGGGCAAAGCCTCACCTCGGCATCCCGACCGATAGCAGCTGCAAAGGACGGGGGAAATTGCTGTCAGGCATGAGATCAAATCCCTCTATCGAGTGTTCCAACATCGTGGTCCACCCTCGTGCTCGTTGGGCTCCCCTATGGGCGCCCCGCCGCATCGTGCGGTAGTCCTGAGCAGCCGAGGCGATTGGTGTGAGGCAATCTCCATCGAATACCTAATCTACGTACCTGATGGGATCTTCCTGTGTCAGCAGGGGTCTCGGGCCAAGCCTACGAAGCTGTCCCGGTGTCTCCCACAAGCTGCTAGTATGGACCCTGGATTCCCTATGGGCCAAGGCGATGTCGTGCTGGCTTGTGATCTGCTTCCCACAATCTCAGCTGGCGCCGGGGCAGAGGCGATTTGCGCGATCAGTTTGCCTGCGAGGTGTCTGCACGGAGTTTACCTAGCATCAGTGACGAAAGATTCGATATGAAGTTATTACATTAATAGTTGCGACTGCGGAGAAAGAGACAAGCAGCATTCCTGTCTACGAACACGAATGAACAAAAGGGGCTCCTCAATTCTGGGCAAGATCGCACAACCATCTAGCCCTTGTCCACCAGCATCCTCACGCAAAGGCTGTGCAGACAAAGACACATGACAGCTGGGCACCTAATTAGCTAAAATGCGCTCGCCATGACGAGAAGCCAAGCCGTCCAGACCGCCCAACTAATGGCCGCAACAAACGAAGCACCGCTCGGCTTCGGCTTCGGCGGACAAGGGGCAGTGATGGTCTGCCGAGTTCCCTCCTCGCAGCCCATTTTCCGCAGCATCGCGGCCGATACGTTTGCCGCCAGGTCCTCGGCGAAGGGCTTATAGCTGCACTTGATGGGAGAACTAGCTCCCAGAAAGGCGGGACAGCCCCCGTCCGACGGAAAGGTCTTGACGTTGAGGCCAATCGAAGACGAGACGTCAGGCTCCGGACACGAGTTGAGGCTGGCTTCAATGTCGGGGAGCTGAGCACCGGGGGCTGTGCTGAAGTGGATGCCTCCCGAGTAGCCCCATGTGCTGTTGTTGATTTTCTCACCAGGCGGATGGCATTTGTTGCTGACAAAGATGTTCCACGCCAGGTAGTACGTGCCCGTTGTGCCGTTGGTCATGTTGATTGGCGGTAAGTGGGCGAACCGGGCTGCCGGTACTGGTATCGAGGCCCTTTCGAAGTCGTGAGAGTAGAAATCTTTCGACGCAAACCCCCAGTTACCGAGAGACCGATTCCTGCGAGGGCTGCACCAGTCATCGGTCCGCACCTGCAGAGACACCCTAATGCCGTCGGTGCGTAGGGTCGGCAGGATCGCGTCGGCGTTTTGCATGGCAAACACGATTGGGAACCATTGGGTCGGTGCGTAGGTCTCGGTGTGCCGGGGGAAAACAAGGTCAAACTGCACGTCGACGGGCGGTTGCTGCTCCGCGTTGGCGAGCGAAGCCGCTAGGAGACCAAGCACGAGCAGGCTTGAGATTCGCATGTTGATCAATTTGATAGAATGAAGTGGTGAAGGTGATGGGCCGTAGTCGAGGGGCGTTTGCGAAAACCTGCGCGCGGAGAATCCACTCATTCTTTCTTCCACGGAATAGACATGTGACCCTCGCTTGGGCAAAGAGAGGCCGCAAAACATGGGGCGGTTTTCGGTGGGTAAATGCAGGCCAAGCAGCAGCGGAAATTGGTTGCCATGCTGCACTCTTCCACTGCGGGTGCTGCCCCTCACGGCGGGAGCAGCGTTGGGGGTCGTTGGCTATAGAGCAGTAATCCACAGTGGACGCCATCGTTCCATCTTGTGGATGGGCTGATTCGCGTGCCCGGCGAGTTGACCGGCTGGTGCGTGGCGTGGTCCTGATGATTTGCGACACTTGACCTAGTCGATAGTTAAGTGCCAAGGCACTGTTGTGGAAGATGCTGCCGTAGCTGATGCCTAGAACGACCTTGAGTACTGGCAAGTTCAGGCAGGTGAAAGTCGGGATGGCCGTCTATCATGATGTCGCGGACTCAGATTGCTGCTTTTCCACTGGATTTAGTGCAAGGCAGAACGGCATTGAGCACTGGCAGGAGTCAGGATGGGTGTCGACCATGATGTTACGGACTCGGATTGCTCCTTCTCCGATCGGTTTGGTGCAAGGCAAGAAGTACGTTCCAAGTGCGAGGCAGGTGTGGTTTGCCTGGGACGACAACGCCCTGTCACGCATACTTCTCAAGCTTCATCTCCGGAACGCCGTCGGCGCGCAGCTGGAGCGGAGTGACCGGGCCAAGACCATTGCAGAGTCGTGGTGGTCGAGGGGAGAGGCTTGACATCGATCATGTGCTCGAGGGTTTCTGTAGTAACGGCCTGGCGGCCGGCTCCGGAATCCAAACATCCGGCATCCAAACAGGCTTTAGGGGTTTGCCGGCGAGGTCTCCTCGAAAACCATTATAGCCGAGTTCTGGCCGCCGTGTGCCGCGAAGAATGTTCTTTAACACGAAGCCAGAGGAGGGGAAGAAGGCCCTCCAGATAGAAACACTGCGTTTCCTGATCTGCTCCTGCCCCAGACGCTGCCGGATTTCCAGGGACGGTGTACCTACCGGCATCTGTCATACCGAAAAAGGAGGTGCCGAGCACCCTCACAGTGCCATGCATTATATCGGCACAACGAAAGGACAAGGGGATCGCCGTTTCGTGTATATAAGGACGCCTACTCCCCGCAGGCAAAAGAGTCAACTGGACTGCAATTAGGCATCAATTCCTCTCATACACTTCCCATTTCACCACGTCACACTCCCACGAAGAAAACACTGGCGCTTAACTTATAGGCCGATGACATGCATTGGCACTACTAGTCATCATCCGAACCCGGCGCCTCCTGCTCATCGAGAGCTTCATCGCAGTGCTGGTCCGCTAGCTCGTTTTCGTCCCTCGACACCCAAACATAGCTGACGTCGCCCTCAGCCCTCAATCTGCGGTCGACATGATCGGCTTTTCAATCAGGTCGCGGTTGCATACCTCGAAACCCCGGCAGTTGACCCAGCCGTTGGCTCGCCATTTGTCGACCCAGGTGTTCATGATGTTGACGGCGTACTTGGAGTCTGAGTAGATGGTGACGTCTAGCCTGGGGTCGTTCGACAGGCCATTGTACACCTCCAGCGCCCATCGCTGCGCCAGAATGATTGCCGTGATTTCGGCCCGCTGGCTCGTTGGGGTCGGATGCCTGGGCAGGTGCTTCGTCTTGTACCTGTATTTGCCCCACTGGTTCTCTTTGATGCAGGCTGCGGCGCCGGTGGCCCAGTCCTGGCCGTTGCCTCGGCAGCCGCCGTCGACGCGGAAGACCATCTTGTAGACCATGGTTTCCTTGGGGCAGGCTTGCTCCGGGGCCTGAGGCGCCTGGTGTGACTGCTTGAGCCCGACGACGGCTGAGGGGAGGGAGGGTGGTTTGTACACACGAATCGTGGTGTTGCGACTGCGCCCTATCGACTAGCGAGAAGGGCGTGCGTCGATTCTAATGTGAATTCGATGTTTGGGAAGATTTGATGGGTTGGGCGGCCTTGGGCCGTATGCGTGGTGCAGGCAAAATCGGGTGTCGCGATCCCGCACACATGGACGGCCCAAGAGACATGGGCATGGCCACAACGGTGGGCCCCGTGCGTTAGTGCCGCTGCATTTCTTTGGCCAAGGGACAAGCCTGTGCAGCCGTCCTTGGGCCTGTTCCCTAGAAGGACAATCCGGACACAATCTAGCTCTTTGCACCACGACGAACCATTCTATACTGCAAAGCACTACGTGTCTTGCCGGGTGGAAGCCTCAAACGCACTGCACCGCGCGGGGCTCGCGTCGGGGGCGCCTCGGGTGCGATGCTTAGGGGCGTGTCACAGTGTAACACCTAGGTGCCTGGAAAAGAACTGGTTGTTGCGGGATGGAGGAGAAAGGACTCGCGTCTATCTGGGGGCGGAAGGCTGTATATGTACACTAGCGGCCAAGGCCAGGGTTTGCTCTGTGACAAGCACACGGAGGCGGGCCGTATTCCAGCGCTCCTCGTTAGTGAGCGGGCAATCGGCAGTAGCGCGTATAAAATGCTAGGTTGTTTTGGGCCAAAGGAAGGACCTGCAGGGCCAAAGGCCAGGGATCAGCGTCAGGGGCTAAGGATCAGCCCCAGGGGCTAGGGATTGGCCTTGTGGCTTGGCCCCAGGGCCAGGCCCCAAGGCATGCCTATAAACCCTGTATATAAACCCTACCTCTGGCACCCCCTCGGGGCCAGAGGTTCTTCTTCCTTATGCTCAACACAAGTTAGATGTGCAATATAGGGCCTTTTCCCAGATCAAGACGATCACTGTACATCACTTTTGGAGAACTCCGAGCCGTCTGAACAGGAGTAACCTACTCCTACCACCATAGGTGGTATTATGCGGTTGGCCGGCAAAATGCTAGAAAGAGAGTAAGACCGGGGGGACCGCACTGGCCCCAATGGCCCCGGCCAAAGAAAAAAAAAAAAGTCGGGGGCTGGAAGGCCTAGTTCCAACCCATGTGCTCCTTGTGTGCCGCGTATCGAACGACAGGCTGCGCGGTTTGCCAACGTGGTGCAGGTCCCGGAGGCCGTTGCCGTCACGCTGGCAAACAGAGCCACGCGAAGACCTCGCGCGTGCCATGCCACCACTTATACATATGTATAGAACCGCCGTGGCAACAAACAGAGGCGCGTGCCGTTAAAGCAAATCTTGCGCGTGCGTATCGTTGGGTGCGGTCGACCAAAGAGGAGTCCCGTGTGTGGTGGGGGACGGCGGCGGCCGGGCCGGCTATTCCTCCAATGTGTTTAACTGAATGTCCCTCCCACACCGCGATTTACGCCACCTTTTTCAAACTAGCTGATTGGATCGCGGCGTAAATCTCGGCGTCGGCACCGCCAGACAGCGGCACTAGCGACGACCTTATAGTTGCATGCTTTAAATCCCCCTACAGACTTTTTATCGCATTACCGTAAAGTGAGAAGTAGATTTTCATTCGTTTGATCCAAGAATTTAAAGCCTCCTGTAATGGATAAAAGAAACAGGCACTGCAATGATACCCTTTCCAAATCCAACGGACGACGGCTTGAAAGCTTCCGAACAACTATTAGGGATTTGAACACTTGCGAATTTTTATCGTGGGCCTAGAAAACCCGTAGGTTGGGTTTAAGATACCAATCACAGGGGTTAACAAAGCTCGAGATATTAAAGGTTTAAAGCAGGCTGGCCCTGAATCTGAGTGCCGCATAAGCCCCTTTTTTAAAATCAGGAAGCCTTTCTGACGCTGGCCGGTGACTGCTGTCCTCGAGCCACCTCTCACGACGTCGTCAGAATGGAACTATGGGACCACAAGAACATTAAAAACGCGTTGTCCGAGTTGGAGAGCTTGACCGTACAACCCAGGCCTGGGCCGGAAGAAGAGAAAAATATTTATAATGCTTGAGCGAGCGTATAGGGACGCACTGCTGAGGTCGGAAGCCATTGCCAAGGCATCAGGTCTACTCTTGTCGTTAGGAATAGCCTAGGTAGGTCGACGGGTATTTGTCTCAAACGCAAGACCTCCGCGAGCAACTGCAAAAAAGGACAGACAAGTAGAGAAATCACCTCCGCAACGGCAGCTGTTCACCACCGATGGCCGCCTCGAGCCGGGGCAATTCCGACGTACCAGACATGGCGGACACGCATGCTGTTTTGCTCAAAAGACGTCGTTTCCCATTCCATTGCAAAAAGATGTGCGTAATATCCAGCCGCTATACAAGCTACCTACACACTACCTCCATCATCATCATCATCATCATCATCGTTTTCGCCGTCGTCTTCTTCGTCATCGTCGTCGTCGTCATCATCCCGCGCAAATTCCTCCAATCTCGAGTAGTGTTCGAGGTCCGGACTGTCAAAGACGACCTGGGCGATGTACCACGCGGCCTCGTAGACCACGAGCGCGTCAGCCTCCTCCTCCTCCTGCGGCGCCTCTTCGTCCGCTACTACTACAGGCATCCGCTGGTGCGTTTCTTTTCTCCAGGCCCTCAGGAGCTTCCCGCGGATTTTGCGCAGTGCGTCCAGGTCGCGCAGGCTCCCCCGGCCGCCAACACGCGCGCCGTCGGGGATGATGCCGACTCTCCCAAGTGGGCCCCCGCCTCCTCGAGGTAGGCTCATGCGCTCGGGGCCGAGTTTGGTTTCCCAGATGTGGAGTAGAGCTTCTGTCGGTATTCCACGCTTGTCGACATACTTTTCCCTGTCGTCGCCGAACGGCGGAACCGGCTCGACCGGAATCAACGAGTGGCCACGGTCGTTGGCGCAGATGCAGATGGAGACGTCCCTCGTCGTTTCTCGACTCCCCTTTATCGAGAAATTTCCGCCAACATCGGCCAGCATGGCGCGAATGTCGCCAGAAACATCGATCCAAGAGTCAAATCGGGCTTCCACAAGGGGGTTCTCGCTGCTGTAGCCATTTTTCGCGGCCCTAACCAGAAGCTTCAAGAATCTCGTGCCATGGGGCTTTCCCCTGGCGGCTCCGGGCTCCCAATTGAGGTCCTTGCAGAGCTTCTCATACTCTTCGAGCTTCTGCTTGGACCAGGTGTCCAGCCATGTCGCTTTCACCACGCGGTGGAGGAACCGGCCGCCCCCTGAACGAAATCCTGGCGCCCGCGGTAACGCCAGCGCCGCGCGCGATGCGAGAGCTGAGTTGACTTCAAGGTCGTCATGACGAGAGCCCAGGCGCTCTGGACACACAATCCGCGGGCATGTCCCGTTGTCCTCGTGGTAGCAATCCTGACAGACATTAACTGTGGGACACATGGGACAGCAGTAACGGGTCTGGTGGCCGGCATCAAAGTCGTGATCTGTGACGTCACACCGAAGCGGCCCCAAAGCTGGCAGATATGGACCAATGATGTCCACAGGCAACAGGCACAACGTATTCGAAATAGATGTATCATTTGGGAAACCGGAAGGGATGCTTGTGCTATTCTCGCCACGCAGTCTGCGCAGTGAGGAAAATATCATGGACGGTGTGGGATATTGAGACGTCGGCCGTTGATTGGCAGGATGTCCGTGTGATTTGAAAACCGCCATGACCGTCGGAAATGGCCTTCCGTAATCAACAGCGCAGATTCCAAACTCGTCCGTACGGGTGGGATCTGCGCCAGAGTCGAGCAGGATGCGCACCGCGTCTGCGAATCCCTGCATGGCAGCGCGGTGGATGGCAGTCTGGCCGAAGGGAAGTTGAGTGTCGACGGAGGCGCCTGCGCGAACAAGGGCCTTAACGGTCGAAAGGTCGAAACGACCGAGAGCAAATGCCAGCGGGGATGTGCGGTAATTGGGCACACCAGTCCCGTTGAGAACGAATCCCAACTTTTGGGGGCTGAGCTTCTTCATCGCTTCGAGTATCGGCATCAGCATCTTGGGTTGTCCGAGGCGCACAGCCTGGTCGAAAGCAGACCGGAGATGTCTCCGCTTGACTTTGCGGTTGATGATGCCTGTTGACGCGTATAAATCCACCAGGCGAGTCCATGTGCCACTGTCGCCCACAGAAATGGGAGCGTGCAGAAGCCGCAAGGCCTCCGCCACTGTAGTCCTCCGGCTCAGCTCAGCAGAATGAACGGCCCAAGCAAAGAATACGTCAATCGATCTTTGTTGCAGTGCGGCGACACCCCAATGAAACGCGCATTTGCCGTCCTCGGGATTCTCAAGGAACGGATCAACCCCGGCTTCGAGTAGAGCATGGCAAAGCGATTCGTTGCCCGTCTTCGCTGCGAGGGTAAGTGGGACATGTAGACTTGCGCCGCAACTGGCTTCGATGTTCTCGCGATGCTTGATGAGGGTCCGAGCAGTTTCAGTATATCCTCTTGCAGAAGCGGCCATGAGTGGTGTCCACTCAAGATCCGCCCCATCAACAGCAGCACCACGGTCCAGCAGAAAACAAACATTATCCAACGCTCCCCAATCTGCTGCACAGAAAAGGGGCGTTCCTCTTAAGCCATCGCCTCCGGGTTGTTCTATGTTGCCCTGGGTGCAGAGAGCCTCCAGGCAGTGAACACTCCCACCCTCCGCAGCCGCATGAATTGGCCACCGATTATAGGTATCTGGTGGGGCTTCGGATTGAGAGTTGAGACCAAGAAGAAGCTGCACGGTTGCGTAGTCTCCTTCTTCGGCTGCGCAGTGCAGAGGCGTGCTCCCGAACTTGTCCTTGTATTCCATCCAGTCGGTGCCTTTGCCAGCCTCGAGAAGAGTCGGTATTATCTGGTGCGCCCCCTCCTCAATCGCAAAGTGGAGTGCCGTTCCCATCCGCATATCAATTGCGGCAGTTACGTCGGCTCCATTCGACAGCAGCGCTTCAACCATGTCCTTCCCCCCCAACCCAATCGCAAACCCCAAGGGTGCAGTAGGGCGGTTGTCGTCCACCGCGCGATTCACCTTGGCGCCATTCTGACAGAGCACATGGAGCATCTTTACAGCGGCGCCATCGCAATGACAGCATCTGCAAAGAGCGTCTATGCCAACGTCATTTATCCAGTTGACGTTGGCACCCCGCCGTATCAATTCCTTGGCAGCTTCGACGCCGCTATCTGTCGGGTTCCCGCTGAGCAACAGGAGTGCTGTATCCCCGTCCAGGGTCGACGCATCCACATCGGCGTCGTGGCAGAGGAGAGTGGTAATGACCGAGGATGGAATGGTATCGCACAGTAGCGCCGCAACGATGAGTGGCGTATGTCCCCTATTATTGGCCCTGTTCACATCCGCGCCGGCTGCCAGAAGAATATCAAGAGCGTTCTGACTGCCATACCTAACTGCATATAGCATCGGTGAGGTGCCCTCGACGTTGGTTTCATGCTTGTCGTGGCCTAATTTTAGAAGCCGCCGGAGCATGTCTAGCCACCCGTTGATGATGCTATGGATGGTCAAGGCAAATCTGGATTTAATCGCTCGGCAGCTGCCATTCGCGAGATTTCGTTCGTGTTTTTCCAGGATCCAGTTCATTGCAGCTTCATTTCGGTAAAGCATGGCGTAGTCGGCTGGATATTCGCCCTCTCCGTCCGGCTGCTCAGTGGGCGCCTCCTCGTCGTGAAGCAATTCCAAGAGTGGCATAACCCCAACTCGGGAAGCCAGATGCAGAGGACTTGATTTTCCACAGTGGCCGCAAGCCTTCATGCTGCCCTTGCTTCGCAGATGACAAAATCCACGTTGGTCACGTTCCCAGCGGCACGAGTAGTGCATAGAAAGCTCACGTGCAGATGGGCGTCGGATGAAGGCAAGAGCAAGCTGCAGCAAGTCTGTATCCTCAGGGGCAGCCCTTGCCAAGTGCTCTCCCCACCAGAAGGAGGCGTATCTCAACAGTGGGTACTCGTTCAGAAGGTGAAATAGATTCTTCAGCGTAAGGCTGGCGTCGTTGAAGACTTCGAATGGTAGATATGTCAGGCATGTTTCGGCCATGATAGAGTGAGCTCTAGCTTGCAGTTCCACAAACGCTCTGAGGGATTTGACTTCTTTCGCCTGCACCAGCGATCGAAGGTAGTCCCCGAGTGAACTGTGGACGAGTTCGTAGGAGTCATCCCTGAGGATGAGAAGGTCGGCGCACTGCTCAACGATTGAGCAGTCTTCATCCAGCCGGTCACTCTCGGTTATCTCCTCTATCCCCTCCTCGACAACCAGAGCTTCGTGAAGTTCCCTTCTAGATAGCCTCGAGATGGAGTTTGCCACCCATAGAAGCGCCATGAGTCCGAGTGAGCAGGAAGATTCGCTCTGGGAGATGATGCGTTCTAATGAAACCTGGTATGCGCCAGACAGATCTTTTGGCATTTTCGTAAGTGCCTTCATCTTTTTGTTGTCCGTCACTTCTTTCTTAATGGAGTCGACGACGAGTGAGACCCAGAGAAACATGCCGTCCGCCTTTTCTTGCAGCGTGCCTTGTATCGCGTGGAGCGATGATTGGGACTTGATCCTGACGGCCGATGTCTTGGAGGCGATAAAGCTGGCAACATCGCCGCTGTTTGCACCCTCGTCGACCCTGATTTGCGGAAAACAGCCGAGGGTACTTTCGATGACTGCATAGCCCGGCCGATTGAGCACGACGATGTTGCACCGGCCCTTGCCCCCAAGAGAAGCAATGAATTGGCAAAGCATCTCGAACTCGCTGTCATCGAACGAGCTGCACTCGTCGAGTCCATCCACAACGATGAAAACGTCACCAAGTTCCCTGGCAAGCTCCGAAATGGCATTTCGAACCTCTTCGCGTCTTGGTTGCTGATCCTTGCGCTGGAAACAAGAGTTACGTATCGAGGCCACGTCCTCGTCCAGTGGGAGCTGCTGGTAAAGCAGCCGAAGTATAGAACGAAGGAGTAGGTTCACAGCTGACCCATCTCCATGGCGGCCCTTTGCCCCGTCGGCAGCGCTGAGCTTCCATTGGGCCGAGCAGTACACATAAGCCAAGGCGGCTCTTGTGGAGTTTGGAAGTGAGTTTCGGGTGTCTCGATGCTCTTCCAAATTCTGGATCACAAGGGCAGCCAGGTGTGACTTCCCGCTACCATGCTTTCCCAGTATGGACAGAACGCCTCCGCCTTCGGTACCACGCGACTTCCACTCAATGAAAGAAGGATGGTTGAGAAGCCATTGGCCCGTCCCATGAAGAATGGCATCCAGCTTGTGGTCTTGGATGTCCTGGAATGAGACTTCGGAAATCCACGAGAGAAGTTGCACCCGGCGAGATTCTGGGACATTTACGGGTGGGTTAGGGCGGCTGAGGACTTCTGGGATCTCTAATGAGGAGGGATAGATATATAAGCATACCTTGATTTTGACGTTCCTCCGCGGCTAACCGCTTGGCTTCCTGTTGCTGGCGAGTCTGCTCAGACGATTTGACTGCTTCAAACGTTCGGTGCTGGTCCTCGCGGCTAGCCATCTGTTCTTGCCAGATCTGCGTGGACATTTGGCCGAGTATCAGCCTGACAACTCGATCAAAACCTTCGAGGTGCTGGGTGAGGCTCTTTTGGATCGGTTCGAACTCGGTCTCAAAGGACTTCAATTGCGAGCTGATGAGAATATGTGCCATGGGCTTGGTCTTCCCGCTTTTTGTTAGGAATGGGCGAGAGGCTTGGCTGCAAAATTTCAGGATATCCCCGTAGACCTCCATGAGGGCGAGCTGCATGTCTGGGGTACTGGGAAACACGGATTTGTATCCGTCGATTACGCGGATTGCGTCGGCCATCCTGCGGAGAGCGCCCAAAAGGGCCTCTTGATACTTGGAAAAGCTGCTGCTGAACTTGAGGACCCAGACGACGCCGCCCAGGATCATGCCGGCGGGTGGGTATACTTCCTTGAGGGCGTCCTCAAAGGGCTTGACCATCTCGACGACGGCGACCAGGGGCTCAAGCCAGGTCGCGACCTTGACTGTCTTGCTGCCTTCAAGCTTGTCAGCCACGACCTTCTGGACTGCTGACGCGTAGTCGCCAAGGCTGCCACCCGGCATGCCCGCCAGGAACGCCTGGCGCTGCCCCTCTTCGAGGGATTCGACCTCCGCTCTCCATTTGGCGATGGCTTCGTTGGATATGCCGGGCTTGGCGTGACCTGCCACAGCGGCGTGGTGCGCGGCGCTGGAGCGGGCGATTGCGGCAGCGAGACCAGCGGAGGACGAGGTGCGCCATCGCAGTGTCAGCTGCATGTTGTCATCTCCAGTGGGTGGACCGGAGCCGTCTGCTACGCCCGAAGGTTCGGGGGTCGGCGACATGGTGTATGCGCCGTCTGGTTGATGGCATGCTACACTCGAATGCCCTACTAGAAACAGGCTCCTTGGCTATTCCAAAATCGTCTCATGGATGGGAATCCATGGAGCCAGGCATGAGAAGAAAAGAGGCGAGACGACGAAAATCGGGGTAGGAGCAAGTAAACCTAGCAGTGCGGGGGAAATTAGGTCAGGCTGAGCAGGCAATCGCGCTCATTTCCCTGATGCGCACCACTATCAGCCGGCTGGTGGCACAACAGCTACAGCATCCTGCAGCACGCCATCCACCCGGCGATTGGTCGAGGATCATTGGCCGAGACCCCAAGGATGCCGGCGTCTCATGGTGGGCGAATCGGACGCGAACATGAACCATGAGGCGGCTACGGCCAAGGGGCCACCAGTACGTACAAGTATTTTGAACGCTGAGGACGAGATGAAACGGTGGTAATAATGGGAAACCATCGACCACATCTCCATCACGCATCCGAAGACTGGCGCGGCGCGCGTTTGGAGCTGCAGTTGTAAATGGGGCAAGCATCATCCGCTGGAACTTTGTGGTGTGCAAGCCGCATCCCCTCCAGACCCAAAGGATGACAGTTGGAGAGCCTCCGAACAACTAGAAATAGGTAGGTAACAAATAAACCTGTGAATTTTTCCCGTCGACCACATAGCCGGGATAGTTTTCGAGTTTGGTATGGAGTTTCTCATAGCAGAACTCAGTCAGGTCTCGGGTTGCTTTTATCTATCACAATTAACACAATCTGGTGTGAGTCGGACCCAACAACGCCCAATTCAGTTCAAGTCATCAAGAGGCCCAAATTTCTCATTAGGCACCAGTAGTTTGGCATTCAGCGAGTTGAGATCCTCGCTGGTCCAAGACCCCTCCTGATCTCATCCAGCTCAGCCAGGCCGCCCTTGTAGTGTTTCTTCCCCCTCTTCCCTCCCCTGTTCGGCTGAGCGCCGAGGAAATCGTCCAGAATGCCGTTAAAGTCGGACCGCATCGGCCCCTGAACGCTCGACGCTGTCGACATGCCCGACACGACGGATCCGAGTTCGTCATCGCCAAAGTCGGCCGTGTACTCCTCCTCAATCCGTTCGAACCGGGCGTCGAGCAGCGTCAGCCCCTCGGTCCGCACCAGAGACGCCGAGGTCATCGAGTGTCCCGTTTTGTCCGTCAGCGCACCCTTGCGCTTTTTACGCCGCCCGCCGCTCGTTGTCGTGGTCCAGATTGAAGACTGCAGTTCCGACGGCGCCGCCGCGCCTGCCACAGCCGCCGCCGCAGCTGGCCTCCTCTCGCCGCCCTGATCCTTCTTGAACTGCTTGAAATCCTCCAGCCATTCCTGCGACGGGTCTTCGTTTAGTTGCTCGCCTGTCCTTACGAGTTGCGGCGCCTCGTCATCGCCATCATCGTTGGAATCCTTGCCCGGCTTTGCTGTGGCGTCTGACTCCCAGCCGTCTTCATCGTAGAACTCATCTTGGAACTCGTGTTCCTTCAGCTCCTTCGTGTCTTTTGCAAGCTCCTGGAAGAGGTCATCGTCGCCATCCTCGTCAACGTACGCCTCGTCCTCGAGCGCCTCAAGAACCTCGCGCAGCCTTGGGTCCATATCGGGCTGGAAGCCGGCGATGGCGTCCGGGACATCCTGCTGAGCCTGGTACGTGGCTCGGGGCAGATCCCTAGTCGGCAGGATCTCTGCGTCTAGCAGATCGCTCGAGCGGTTCTGCAGGTCCATCTCACGCAACGCATCCTCGAGTGACTGTTTCTGCTTGCCTTTTCCTTCCTTCTGACCGATCTTGGCTTCGACAAAAACGGCTTCGCCCTCCCCGGTGCCGAGGTCGCGCATATGCTGCATGTAGTCGTACTCGGTGTCGTCGAAGTAAATTCCGTGGTTGGCAGCCTCGCCTTCGTTGTCGCGGATGCTCAGGGCGTCGGAACCGAGCTCGGATGCCAGATCATCCAGCTTCTTGCCCTTGGATGAGGACGCATTAGGCGGTTGCGTTGGGTTGAGCACCATGGATGGCGCGGACTCGTCGTGGATGAGGGGGTCATTTTGTGGTCGGTGCACCAGCGTGAAGTGCGTCGCCGTTTTCTTGTCTCTACACGGCGCGTGTTTCCCCTGTGTTAGTGCGTGCTACTGTGAGCGGGCAAGTGGGAGAGGTCCCTAAGAACCCCAGCGAGACTGACATCCACTTGCCCCGCGCCATGCCGACAATATTATAAGGGTAACGGCTGCGATCGGTTGACTTTTGAGATGACAGACGTCTAGGGCTTGCAAGATGAGAACAGCAGGTCGACAAAAATCGGGCCGTTCTGGAGAAGTGCTCCCGCAGGAATTCGGAGGGTTAACGTCGGATGCGACAGCCGCGGGGTGACGGTAACAAAAAAAAAAAAAAAAAAAANGGAAAAAAAAAAAAAAAAAAAAAAAAAAAAAAAAGTGTCGACAGAAATTAAAGTGGGCGCGTCTTATCCACCGCCGTTATCGCGCGCCCGCCGCGGCACCCGCCCCACCGACGTCAGCGAAACTGCCCCGCGCCAGGGTATGCGACTGCGAGTCCTGTCCAAGGGACTGCGCAGAAAGTGATTTTTTCCTGCCATGACATGCAGAATTAATCAGCAGTTGTGGTTTCGCCCTCGTCTCGTCCAGCTTTTCTTTACGGCACCACTGCTGCTCCTGTCGTCTTGGACCGTATCATCTTGGGCAGCGTTCGAACCCACGGAATTGCGATCCATCTTTCAGGGCTCTCTACAGAAAACCTCGCGCAGGATAGCGTCACTTCTCAAAATGGTGCTGGCCAAGTCGAAGACGTCCGTTGGGCTCGGTAACGCCCTGATGAACGATCGGTTCGGGAAGGGCAAGGGCACCGACAGGAGAAAGGCCGCCGCTGTCACCAGAACCAATCATGCCACAGGAGAGCAGGTAATTGACTCTTTAGCACCTGCGGCGCTTTGGAGGCCCCGATACTTTGTGTGCCAATGCTAACACCTTGCTCCGACAGTATATCACCAATGACAGGGAGGAGGCGGCGTGGGTCAAGATGCGTTCGGTCACTGAGCAGGGTGCGCTCGACGAGTTCCTCTCGACCGCCGAGTTGGCTGGCACCGACTTCACGGCCGAGAAAATGAACAACATCAAGATCGTCCACACCGATCAGAAGAACCCGTATCTTCTCTCCGCTGCCGAGGAGAGGATGGTTCTGGGCAAACAGAAGGCTCACAGGGCACGTTTGACTGTGCCGCGGCGGCCCCAGTGGGATTCGTCAACGACCCCGGAGCAGCTCGACGCCATGGAGCGCGAGAGCTTCCTGAACTGGCGCCGCGGGCTGGCCGAGCTTCAGGAAAATAACGACCTGCTCATGACGCCTTTTGAGCGGAATCTCGAGGTGTGGAGGCAGCTGTGGAGAGTCATTGAGAGGTCCGACCTGGTTGTGCAGATTGTGGATGCTCGGAACCCGCTCATTTTCAGGTCTGAGGACCTGGAGCAGTACGTCAAAGATGTCGATCCCAAGAAGGAAAACCTGCTCCTCATCAACAAAGCCGACATGATGAGCTACAGGCAGCGCAGGGAGTGGGCCAAATATCTCAAGGGCGCCAAGATTGCTCACAAATTCTTCTCTGCGCACCTTGCCAAGGAGATGAACGAGGCTAGGGGGACTGAGGAGAAATCGGAAGAGGAAGTCGGGGCAGAAGCATCGGCTGCTGACGAGGGCGGCGCGAGTCTCGAGAGCAAAGGCGCAGAGGAGGCCGACGAAGGCGACGAGACTGGCGAGGATGTTGATTGTGGAGAGAAGCAAGATGCAGAGGACGAGGATCTTGACACCAGAATCATTACGGTGGAAGAGCTGGAGGAAATCTTCCTGAAGCACGCCCCTGAAAACAAAGGTAAGATTTTGGTGCTCGCATGTCGCAGGTCGCCAAAAAAAAAAAAAAAAAAAAAAAAAAATAAAGAAAAAAACATGTGGACCGACCACGACTAACCTCTCGCAAATTAGACCCGAATCACAAGATGCAGATCGGGCTGGTCGGATACCCCAACGTTGGAAAGTCATCGACCATCAACGCTCTGATAGGCGCGAAGAAGGTCTCGGTCTCGGCAACTCCCGGCAAGACGAAGCATTTCCAGACAATCCACCTCAGCGACAAGGTTGTGCTGTGCGACTGCCCGGGTTTGGTCTTCCCTAACTTTGCGACAACCAAAGGGGAGCTCGTTTGCAACGGCGTCCTGCCAATCGACCAGCTTCGCGAGTTCACCGGCCCAGTAGCCCTGGTTGCCAGGAGGATACCAAAAGCGTTCTTGGAGGCCGTGTACGGAATCACTATTCGGACACGCCCAGAGGAGGAGGGTGGGACGGGCATACCAACCGCGGAAGAGCTCCTGGTTGCCTACGCCCGCGCCCGTGGCTTCACCAAAACGGGCAATGCCCAGCCAGACGAGTCGAGGGCGGCGAGGTACGTCCTGAAGGACTACGTCAACGGCAAGCTTCTGTACTGCGAGCCGCCCCCCGGCGACTACGACCCTGCCGAGTACAACCGTGAGCTCTATGATTTGGCCCATCTGCCTACAAAACGCAGGCTTGCACTGATGCAGGCACTGGATGCCATGTCCATCTCGGACGACACCATTTCTCTGGCGGGGACGGAGCTCCAGGCGCTACCGGCGGGACCCAAGAGCGAGAAACTTGACAGGACCTTTTTCGCGGCTGGGCGCAACGGCGGTCACCTCAACATGCCATTCAACCATAAGTACACCGAGCAGGGTATGGCTTCGGGAAAGCAGCTGAGCGGGAGGAAAGCCAAGATCATGGCCGCGCTCGAGAACAACGTCGACCCTAAAGACGCGCGACTGATGTCGTCGGGGAAGAAACACTTCAAAGGTGGGCAGAAGCACAAGGCCAACAGGCGGCTGGCTAAGCAGGATGAGGATTGAAGACGGTTGGTTTGGCAAGGAACACGGCGTTATGAGGCGTGATCATTAAGTACCTATACATAGCGCAATGGTTGTCAGGCTTCATTCTAGGTAGAGGGAGAAAATCAGGGTCGTTTAAATGATGGGTCCCAGGGAGGCTATTACTACAATGGGACTAGCTCGCTCGATTAAATGGGCCCAGAATTGGCCTAACCCCACGCAGAATTCAAGACGCGACGCGACGGTGAGCCAGGCGTGTAAAGTGCTGGGCCAACGATATCTTCAGCCCAGCGAGTGACGAATTCCTCTGCTCTGCACGTCGTCAACCACACAACAATCATAACCCACCAAGATGCCGTCAGCAAAAGCAGTAGAAGAGAGGGGGGAATCCTCGACGGCGGCGGCGAAAAAGGCGCTGACCGGGACCTCAAGTGGCGCCTCCAATTACGAGCTTCCATGGTAGGTCCTGGCTTTTGACTGCCTGCCGACGAAGCGATAAACAGTCTCGATCTTGGGCTGACACTTTTCCCCGCGGACAGGGTGGAGAAATACAGACCGATATTCCTCGACGACGTGGTCGGTAACACAGAGACGATCGAGCGGTTAAAAATCATCGCAAAAGATGGCAACATGCCGCACGTCATCATCTCGGGCATGCCCGGCATCGGAAAGACCACAAGCGTGCTCTGTCTGGCGCGACAGCTGCTGGGCGACGCCTACAAGGAGGCGGTGTTGGAGCTGAACGCCAGCGACGAGCGAGGTGAGCCGACTCCCTTTTTCCCTCCGCGTTGCTCCCGACCTCGAAGGGTGAACAAACGGGGACTGACGAAGCGTGGGATCTACAAACAGGAATCGACGTCGTCCGCAACCGAATCAAGGGCTTCGCGCAAAAGAAGGTGACGCTGCCGGCGGGGCGGCACAAGCTCGTGATCCTGGACGAGGCGGACAGCATGACGTCAGGGGCGCAGCAGGCGCTGCGGCGGACCATGGAGATCTACTCCAACACGACGCGGTTCGCCTTCGCGTGCAACCAGTCCAACAAGATCATCGAGCCGCTGCAGTCGCGGTGCGCCATCCTGCGGTACGCACGGCTGACGGACGCGCAGGTGGTGCGGCGACTGCTTCAGATCATCGAGGCCGAGGGTGTACAGCACAGCGAGGACGGCTTGGCGGCGCTTGTCTTCAGCGCCGAGGGCGACATGCGGCAGGCCATCAACAACCTACAGTCGACGCACGCCGGCTTCGGCTTCGTGTCGGGCGACAACGTCTTCAAGGTCGTCGACTCGCCCCATCCCATCAAGGTGCAGGCCATGCTCAAGGCGTGCCACGAGGGCAACGTCGGCAGCGCGCTCGACGGGCTGCGCGAGCTCTGGGACCTGGGCTACTCGAGCCACGACATCGTCAGCACCATGTTCAAGGTCACCAAGACCATCCCGACGCTGAGCGAGCACGCCAAGCTCGAGTTCATCAAGGAGATCGGCTTCGCGCACATGAAGATCCTCGAGGGCGTCCAGACGCTGCTGCAGCTGAGCGGTTGCGTCGTCAGGTTGTGCAAGCTGAACATGGACCCCAAGAAGTTTGAGCCGCCGTCTGCCAAGAAATAAAAGGTCGGGTTGGCTGTTTTTATTATACCCGTCTCTGGAGTTCTCCGCGACACGCTACCACCAATACGACGATACTTGGCAAAGATTTTTGTTCACGTCTTTTGTAGGCACGGCCCGGCGTTCAGGATTGGAGGAAAGCCCATGTTTTAGTCTGAAGCGCCTGACTGCCAGGCCGAATACATGAATGTCTCATGCCACCCATATGTCTGGGATGGGTGTGTGGTGACGCAGTTGACAAAACACCGTACTCGCATCCCAGACCCAGCCCAGGCGTATTTTACACACGAAAACCGGACACCTAAGCTGTGCAGTGATAATGACAATAGCTCTTCATCTCTTTGGCCTAGCCGCCTCGCCCTCGTCCTGCGGCTCCAGCGGTCGCCCGCCCTCAAGCTCCTGCAGCTCCCGCTCGTACGCGGCGCGGACCATTTGGTTGCGCATCTCCTTTCTGCGCAGGCGCATGTTGGCCTCGTACACGCGGAGCTGGTTGTCCGCCTCGATCATGCCGCCGAACACCATGCCCGAGATTTGGATGTAGCTGATGGGAGGGACGTCAGTAGTTTTCCTTACGCAAGGCATTGTGTGATGCATTCGACACCCTAGAAGCGAAATAAATGATAAGAAAAAGCATACGTCTTGAACTGGACTGTCAATCCCCGGTATATCGGCGACACAAAGTAGCCGACGGCGCCCAGGATGGCGAAGCCGAGGCCCCACCGCGCGGCGCCAAAGGCCGCGCCCCGCGCCGCCGCCTGCCCGGCCCCGACGGCCTCCTCTCCCTTAAGGGCGTCGTTGCTGCGCATCGTGGCCTGGGGTGTGGCGGCAGTGATTGGGAGAGGGAGGCTCTGAAGGGGGTGCGATGCTTGAGGGATTGAAAAGGGATCGTTCGTTGCGGCCTTGCATCGGGACTTGCTTGCTGGCATGTCTCCGCTTTATCAATCGTACGATCTCATCAGCCAGAGGCGGGAAAATTCAATCTCAGCGATGCCAATTAGAGATGAACGCCGTCTCTAGCATAATCGCGGATAAGCTAACGGACAATTCGTTCGGACGACTATACGCTTTCTACTTGTATCTATAGTTTCACAAAGACGATTGCTAGCCATTCTCTTGATTCATCCATCGCTTATCTTGGCTCTAGAATGCGACAAACACGCGCTACCACCTAGAGTCTCGCGTCCGTCAGGGAGAGAGGGCCAGCTCATGAAAGAAAAAAAAAAAAAAAAAAAAAGGCAAGGAAATAACCTTGAGGAGATTCATTCTTCTTCTCATGAGCGGAATAGTGCTCTTAGGAGTTCTACATGGCGGCCCGTGTGAAGTAAAAACGTCAAAGGCGCAAAGGGTTCGTCGAGGGACTCTAGAGTATAATGGTAAGACCCGCTGCTGCTTGTGGAATCCGACGATGACGCCGCCGGGGTATATACGTAGCTTTTGCCCTCACTCAGGCCCAGAATCAACAGGACCAGCTCCCTGCCAAGCCACCGCCGCCTTCTCGGCTTAGGCATCGCCATCTCCGGCTCGCCCAGCCGGGCAACAGGCAGATATGTGTGCGAGCAGCGGCTCGCGGTGCCGAACCAGGCCTTTTCCATCCTGCACCCCCCAGCGAGGGACCTGCAGCCGTATTCGTGGAAGCGGGCCGGGACGCGGGTGTGGTGCCACAGCCCATGCTGGTTCGCCTAGACGCTCAGCGTGCCCTTGGTGCTGGGCACCTCGCCCTCCTTGCCGGCGACGCGCGCGGTGGCGGTGCGCACCGCGACGGCCAAGGCCTTGAACGCGCTCTCGGCCCGGTGGTGATCGTTCTCCCCGCGCAGGCAGTCGACGTGCAGCGTTATGCGGGCGGCGGTCGCGAAGCTGTGCAGGCAGTGCGGGATCATCTCGCACGACAGGTCGCCGATGCGCTCGCGCCGCAGGCCCAGGTCGATGACGGCGAACGGTCGGTTCGAGATGTCCACCACGGCGCGAGACAGGGCCTCGTCCAGCGGCGCGTATGCAAAGCCGAAGCGCGCGATGCCGGCTGCGCTGCCCAGGGCAGACTTGAAGGCGTCACCGAGGGCTATGCACACATCTTCGGCCGTGTGGTGGTCGTCGACTTTGCGCAGCAGGGGGAGGGAGAGTCAGTCAGGGGGCATCGCAGTGTCCAGGAGGGGTGGTGACGCACTGTGCAGGTCACCCTTGCAATGTAGAAGCAAACTCCAGCCCGCGTGCTTGGACAAGGCGTGCAACATGTGATCGAGGAAGCCGATCCCCGTGTGTATGCTAATCCTCTGCGACTTGCTCGCCTGTGAAGCATGGCCCTCTGCGTCTTGCTTCAACAAGTCGGGATGCGTCTGGGGTGGGAGCTCGCCGCCGTCAAGATTCAGGGCGAGTTTGACCTTGGTCTCGTTCGTATCACGAGCCAAGGCCGCCCATCTTTGAGCTGTCGCCATTGTATAATCGCTTCTTAAAATGTTCTGAAAGAATGTTACAGAGGCGTCTAAGCGGTTGAGGAGACAATGACAGACCTCTGCGAAGAGTAAGAATTCGATCGCAAAGAATGACTGGTTGATCTGCTGTGAGAGCACACGAAGAAAAGAGTCGACGCTGAGATTTACGATTCGTCATGCCGGTATCGCAGCGAGCTTTCAGGAGGGGTCAACCGCCACCAATAGCGGGAGAAGTGATGACTGCGTGCCTGAAAGGAGTCCCCACAGCGCCAGTTTCCACCCCTGCCGTTTAACTGCCACCCCGCCCCAGCGGTGGAGGCAGGGGTGTGTTATCAGATGTCTTATCGGGCGTGTTCGAAAAAAAAAAAAAAATCACAATTCAGTCGCGACACCAGGCCGACGGAAAAGCGTTTTTGTATATTGCCGTCCAGCGACGACCGCCGTTGCGTCAAATCTCCAAACGAACCAACACCCATCCCGGAACCCGCGACCTTTGCCAACGATGGGCATCACGCGCACGAAGACGGTGAAGAACAAGATCTCTTCCAAGAAGGGCAGCTCCAGCGGGGGCAAGTCAAAATCCGATGGCGACAGCTTCGTCAAGTCCAAGTCTAAGAAGGCCAGCGGCGGCAAGGCGCCGTCGCAGCAGGTCAAGGGCCGGCCTTCGATTGCGGACCTGATGAAAAAGAAGAAGAAGCGCGTCTACACCGAGAAGGAGCTGGGCATACCAAAGCTCAATATGATCACGCCTGTAGGCGTGGAGAAGCCCAAGGGGAAGAAGAAGGGCAAGGTGTTTGTCGACGACCCCGTGGGTGTTCTCCCTCGAAAACTATTCTATAAATTAGGCGCCCAGGCTGGTCTAACAAAAAGCGCTAACGTCCTACCGCAGGAGAGCATAAACACCATCCTCGCAATGGTGCAGGCCGAGAAGGAGGGACAGATCGAGTCCAAGATCATGAAGGCGCGCCAGATGGAGGAGATCCGAGAGGCGAGGAGGGCCGAGGCCGAAAAAAAGGAGGAGGAGAGGAAGGCCAAGCTCGACGCGACCAAAGAGTCCCTGCGGAAGAAGAGGAGCAGGAACAAGGCTGAAAAGGACGACAAGGACGTCAGCGACATGGCTGTCGCTGGCTCAAAAGCGACCAAGAGTGGAGCAAAGAAGAAAAGGGTATCATTTGTCTGATGCCCCTGTGGCTTTTTTCGTGCCTTTTTATCTGCTTTTTTTTTCTTCTGGGCAATCATCGCGAGGCGTTACGTTTGGGTTGGGCTACTCTTTGCGTCGCGCTACGAGCGTGTGGGAAATAGCAGCGAGAAAACGCTGGCAAAAAAATAATGGTCACGGCGCCGAAGTGCCTGGCCAGTTGGTCGTGTGAGAAACACTTATATATCCATTCGCAATATACCTCACAAAATCGACAAATTTGGTCTAATTACAAGATGTATCAGAAATCCTGGTTCAAGTTCGTGCGCCCCCTCTATGTAAATACCTTGATTTTTATAAACTGGCACGCATGCCGCGATGGCCGTGGAGAGGCCATAGGAACATGTTAATAGTTCTCCTCCACCTTGACTTGCTTGACTATCATTCTCCGCCTGAGGGGATCGAAGCCGTGGGTCCCAGGGGGCTTGGGCTCGATTGCGTTGTCTGACACTGATCGGCTGAAGTTAAGATCGATATCGGACGCCAGGGTCCTGAGAAAGTTTTCGATCTAATGGATGGATATAAAGTTAGTATGCTTTGCAAAAGCTCAACCGAGCAACGAGCATTGGAGGTTGCGTCGAAGAGCATACCGGCCGCTTGTGCCATCGGCCACCGCCAAGCTCAAACCAGGACAGGTGACCACCCAACGACGTGGTGCAATGCACAGTGAATGGGTTCTGTTTGAACTCCTCATACGGCACAGCCTCGTCGACCGCAATCTATCTGATAGTTAGTATGGGCACGATAAATCGCGGTTTGTCGGCAAGTATTTATGTCTCATGCCACATACCGGGTCGTCAGTCGCACTGATCGCTAGGAACGGTATCCTAATACCAAGGATAGCATCCGAAGAGGACGAATCTCGATAATACGCATCTTCCGTGGGGTATCCCCAGCAAGGACACCTATTAGGTAGAGCTCGTCAGAGGTGGACTTCTAAGGTGGCGGAGAGTGCACTTCTAGGATGGCGTGGAGGCGGCGCGGGTATGCTTACTGTACCGCACGGTCAAACTCGTAAAGATAGTTGACATTCGCAATCCTCTCGAAGTCGAGTTTGCTGTGCGCCTCGAGAGATTCCTTATGCTCGGCGACCAGCCTCTTGACATTTGCTAGAGCAAGCTGTGTAAGATTTAATGCTTATCATCTCGGAACAGAGAGATGGCAAGACCTACATCCCATAACTCTCTGGTAGACATGAAGACCCAGAGTGGATCTCTTCAGTGCCTTGTTCGAGACATCCAGGTTGAATGGGCTGCCGACGGCGATGGCCCCGGACAAGAGGCAGTTAGCCCCTTCCTCGCCAACATACTGCAGTTTTAATCGTTAGTAGGAGAGCCTCAGGCGGATGCGCAGCTGACAACAGTGACACGTACGTTGGTGAGGATATTGGCGCCCAGGGAGAATCCGAGTCCGAACAGTGGACGGTTTGGGTATGTCTTTCGGCACCACTTCACAACCTGCCTCACATCCCAGGTCGCCCGGGCGTTGAAGAGAACGCCGCTGGTAATGGGGCTCTTGGCGCAGCCCCTGGAGATGACGACGACGACGTCCCAGTCCGACCCTTCGGCTAGCAGCGGTGCTATGGCCTCCCTGAGATAGAGTTCGTACGAACCACCAGACAGGCCGTGCAGCACAATGAGCATCGGTCGGCTGTCGTCAGATCCCAATGCGGCAAAGTCCTCGTCCGAATAGTGTGCGGTGCGAGGCGGCAAGGTGTCATCGACGTCCTTGTGGGGCGGCACGGCGAAGTCAACGGCGAAAGAGCCAAAGTACGTTTCGTGGTCGGCGTCGAAGATCTTCCTCCTGTAATAGATGTGAGGACCCTCGGTCGCTACCGCCGTCCACATGGTTTGCAGGTGTCCATTGAACAGGAACGGGTTCAGCCGGCAGGGCGGCGTGCTGGCCTTGCACACCTCCACCAGGCTCTTTTTCTCTCCATCCTTGGTGCGGAGGACGAGGGGCGTCGGCGCGTGTGTGAAGCGGATGCTCGCCAGGCCCAACCAGGAGCCCACCATATTGGCACACCGACGCAGCAACAGCTTGAGTATTAAGAAGTGTGGAGTGGAGAACGCTTTCTTGCTGGCTGTGGTCGGCTTGGCAAATACACAATATGAAAGAATCAGGACCACGAGGGCGGTTGCTGCTGTGCGACGTCGTCTCGACACGCTGTTAAGCCGCAGGGCGTTGGAGACCAGATGATTCGCATACCCACCGAAAGCGGCGGTATGGGAGGTTTGAATATTATGATCGAACCGCCTAGTCACCGGGCCCATTATTCGCCCCGTCCATTTCGCAACGCCCCAGCCCTCGGGCATGACTTCCAGAACCGGTTGTCCGTAGTATTACTGCGGGACCGCCCGAGGCGTTGGGACGTGGGCACACGCGGGAGGTGGGCTCCAGGATTCAGGGATGCCTCGGCAGTCGGTGTCCCTGCCAATGCATTCTGCTGTGCTGACGGGAGTGCCTCGGTTTGGGGTCCACAGCTGACTGGGCTGCAAGGCACCCACATCACGTGTCGATCGCGGCTATAAACGGAAGCAGGCCCACACGACGATAAGATAAGCCACGAAGGGCGGCTGAGGTAATCAAATGCTCAGTGGGCCACCAGAATGGATGCTGGAGCGCGCAACTGGGCGAATGGCTGTGGTTCATCCCATCAGAGCCGCATGTTCCTGCCATCAAAGCCAGTGATTTCCGTGGAATCGCCTTCCCTCGCCCGACGTGGCTTCCTCCGTCCGCTGCCGCTGCTGCCCTGTGAGCAGGGATTTGGCCCCGCCTGGCGTCGTCGACCACTCACGATGCAGCCTTCTGTCTCGCGCCCGACCCGGTCGTGTTAGCAGTCCAGTCGAACGCGGTTTCCGTTTCCCCAACCTGCAGCCACTCGGCGTCTGATGCCATGGCCTACCACCACGGCTCTGGGCCGCAACCGGGCCCGGGGCAGGCCTTCGATGGCCAGTCGTCGCCGATGCCCGGCCCGCGACCCTACGTGGCCCCTCAATTCCAACACCCCGCCGCCATCGCCCACCAGCCTTATCACGGCGCGTCGTCCGCCTACCTCCCTCAGGGGCCGTTGTACACGCAGCATCACCAGCAGACTGGCCCCTCCCTCCCGTCGCTGCACACAAACAACCTGCACCACATCCCGCTGCCCCAGCAGCAGCAACAGCAGCAGTATCCACACCTGGCACACGCCACGCACCACCAGGTCGACCCGTCCCCCCTGACGCCCCTGCCGCCGCCGGTTGGCTACGCGACCCCGACGAGCGCCGTCCCCCAAAGCTACGGCGGAACCTTTAGCACGGCCGCTTTCGCCCCCCCTCAGCGATTCGCCCCGAATACGTACCAACAACAACAACAGCCGAATCATCACGTCAAACCTCTGCCTGCGCCAGGCCATGATCTCAGACTCGCGCGTCCCCAGCCGCAGTCTCGACCATCGCCTCTTCAGCAGCAGCAGACGCTGCCGGTGACAGCGCACGCGCAGCAACACATCCCTCTGCACCAGCTACAACAACAACAACAACAACAACAACAACAACAACAACAGCAGCAGCAGCAGCAGCAGCAGCAGCAACAGCAGCAGCAGCAGCCACAGCTATTGCATCACCAGCCGCAGCAATATCAGCAGCAGCAACAGAACTGGCAAAATCACCACCAGAACTTCCAACACCGCCAGCCGAGCCCCCAAAACAACCAAATAAACCACGGAAACCACCAGGAACCACCGCAGCAACAAGTCCAGAGCCCTCAACCGGCACCGAGCGCGCCGGCCCCAGGGCGACAGTCCGGCGGAGATATAGTTATAAATATCACTGATATGAAGACTCGGCCAACATCGAGAGACGGAAAGGGGGCTATTCAGAAAGGGCCGGTTGCATCACCAAACGCACCTGCGCCCAAAGCGCTTTCGAGATCCCCGGCCATGATCAATTCCTCCCTGGCGAGGTCACCCGTACTTCACAAGGTGCAGACAGGCGGAGTAACAAAGACAACGGGGCCGCCTCGGTCGCCGGCAATGTCCAAATCTCCCGCGCTTTCGCATTCGCCTGCTGTTGCAAGGTCTCCCAGTATTCCATCACAGCCGCCCCTTGACCACCCGTCCATCTTGATCCATGTGGCGAATGAGTGTCTGGTAAAGGCGCAGGAGGGGGCTCTGCGGCTGGCTTCCTCGTGCTCACCAGAAGCTCTGAGCGAGTATCACAAGCTGGTTGCCACGGGGCTGGCTTGTCTCGAGGCTGCAATCTCGTCAAAAAAGCTTTCACCGCGCATTGAAGCTAAGGCTCGTCTTCGCTATGCTGGAATCGTCGTAGAAGAGACGGAAAATCTGATGGACGCCGAAACAATGCTTACAAAGGGCATTGCGCTCGCGGACAAGGTGAGACCCCAGGCCTTGTACCTGATATTTGCGTCTCTGTTCACGACTGACATCATAATTAGCGCCTGTTTCTCGATCTCAAATACTGCACCCAATACCTGCTCATGAAGGTGCTGTTCAGGAGAACACCAAAGGCTGCACTGGTTGCCTTGAACAAAACCATAAATGACTGCGACACGTACGTTCAGAGCTTACTTGGCCTTTTCCAATCGTTCAAGATACTAAACGGTCCTGCAGATATAAACATGTGTACTGGTCGTATGGCTTTCGGCTTCTCAAGGTATCGCTCCTTTTGCAGTCACCAGCCTCCTCGGACACGACCGCCGTGCTTGACTATTGCAAGGACATCACGACGCTCGCCTCCAGGAGAGGGGATCGCGCCATATACGTATTCACCTCCCTTGTTGAGGGTCTTGTGCACCTACGGACCAACAGGACGGATGCCATCGTGCGAGTTCAGGACTGCATCGCTCAGGCGGCAAAATATCAGCTAGAATCCTCGACGCGGCTGCCGCAACTCGAGGTGCTATCGCTTTTGTTGGACCTGGCATGCAGTCTTCGGCAAAAGCATCCCGACTCCTCGCTGCAAAAGATGAGAAACCTGCAGAGTATGCTGGAGGTGGCATACGAGTCTTCGTGGGAAACCTCGGAGATTCTGCTGCCTTTGATCAGGGACCAGTCTTCTTTGTCCACAATTAGCATCGACACATCGACAATCGTCCGGCCTGGTGAAGGTGAAACCGATTTCTTGGTTGTCAACTTCATGTCTATGGCGGACGTGTTCTCGCTCAGGTATGTCTCCAAGCTCCGACTCTTTCCGCTCGGACCTTTTGACCTGACGGAAATCGTATAGCTACACGTTGAGTGGCATAGCGATGCTTTACACGGTTTCTGTCACAGGCGACAGTACCGGCGCAGTTGATGCTAGGTGCCCGGAATCGTGGAGGGAAGCGCTGAAGTCACTCTCGAGTTTTGCGAACAGGAAACTTCCTCCCGAGGCACGGCTGTCGCTCCAGCCGGCGATGCGAATGGCGAGGTGGCACGCGGAGCTGAAATGCTACCTGTTTGTCCTCCTTGGCTTGACAAGCGGAACCCACAGCGAATGGGCCGAGGTTCAGCGATGTGTGGACAGTATTGACGGGCTTATGGACGACTCTTTGGACGCAAATATCCAAGACCTGGCCTATTACCTCAAGGCCATCTGCTACCAGGGGAGATGCAAACTGGATCAGGCGTTGGAGATCTTCTCGAGCGAGCGCTTCGCTATCCGCCACCCACGCGGATCTGACGAGAGCACGGTGCCGCGCGAGTTGTGCCTCATGGCCGCCTTGAACCGTCTTTGGATCATGGCAAGCCCGAAGCACCAGGACATGACCAAGACAATCGAGATCGTGGAGGAGATCCGGGGACTTTGCGGGACCCACCCGGACCCGGACATCAAGACGGTGTTCAACCTCGTCATGGCATCTATCCGGCTCGATCCTCCCGAGACGATCAACCAGGTGAAGAGGTACATCCAGGGGGCGCTGAGCGGATCGCAGTCGAACCGCAACATCCAGTGCCTCTCGATCGCGCTGAACATAATGCGTTTCAGGCTGTTCGAGGGTGTGGTGGGCGACCAAGCGCTCAAGAGCGCGAGGGCGGCGTTGGCGCAGGCCAACAAGGTGGGCAACCTGCTCTGGAAGAGCGTGGCGGAGGGGATGCTGGCGTCGTCTTATGCCATGCAGAGCCAGCGCGACGAGTACACGAAGCGGTACGCGGACGCGGTGCGCTTTGCCAACGAGGCGGCGGCCAAAAGCGCGGCTGTCCCATGAGATTTTGGAAATATTGATGGGGTGTATAGCACACACGCTGCTTTTTTTTTTTTTCTTCTTCTCTTTCTTTGGCGTTTGGCGATGCATTGAGCGCGGCCGGATCATGGTTTCCCCAAACCACGCAATAGGGTGTGGTTGGTTATTTTGCGCCTTGTCTTTTGAGAGTTGACGACTGAGCAATACCCATTTATAGCCGATGTAATCCAACTAACATCTTGTTTGGCCAGGTCTCTGACCGTCTCACAACGAACGCTTCATGGCCTGTGGTGTCAGAATCTGCATCAGAAGAGCACGGACGGTTGTATTACGGTGCCTCGGTGGGGACACTAAGGCGCAGATGCGGGTCTGAATTGGCGATAAGCGCTGGATAGCATGCTGGTGGGCGGGATAAGAAAAAAAAAGTTCCTACAGGATCTTTGCCCCCTCGTGCGACATACCCTCTCGACCTCTGCGTCGCAAACGACCTGAAGATCTGTGTTTTGCGCCAAATAGGTGCAGATGCGGTCACAATGCTCTCACTGGCAAGAAGCGGCCTGCGCATTCCCGCTGGCGGCCTGCGCTTCCACAGCACGCGGAGGGCCCTATTCCCCAGCGCTCCAGTGCGCTTGAGCCCGCGGCGGCTGTACAGCTCCGACGATCCCCCAGAGGCGAAATCATCCCCGGCGAGCGAGACGGGACCTGTGCCTGACGCTCAGGAGGGCGAAGCAACCGAGGCGTCGAGGCGCAAAAAGCAGATTCCCTCAAAGTCGAAGCTCGCATGGAAGAGCGCCAAGACCAAGCAGTCCGCTGCCGCCCAGGACGCAAAGACAGATGCAAAGGCGGACGGACCCGGTCAAGGGCCCGCCCCAGCCCCCGAAGGTCGGGACGGGGCGGATTCCACCTCGCCGAAGTCGGGCGCGCCAACCTCCTCTGGCGCGAGGGCCGAAAAACGCCGGCACAAGCTTGCGCAGTCCAAAGCAAGAACAAATGCCGCGAGGACGGATCAGATGAACCGTATGTGGCGAGAGTCTCTTGAGATACTGAAAGACCTCCGCGCCGCGCACGTCGGCCTCGCCCAGCCTCACGCTATGGCGGTCGCGGGGAAAACGGCAGCCGAGGCTGCGAAGGAATCTGGGCAGGAATCTCCCGAGCCCAGTGTCTCGCGGAAGGTCCAGGCGCCACCACCATCCAGTCCCCAGGCCAAAAAGGCGGCAGGCTTATATGTCGCGAAGATGGCTGCAGCGAGCCCCCAGCCTGGGCACTTGGGACCTTCGATCCTCAGTAATCTTCCTTCGGAAAAACTCCTCAAGACGGTGAAGCCGGACGACAAGGACCGCCAGGTGGAGCTGCTTGCCGGGGCTCTGGGAGTCCTGCGTAAGGTCCTTCTCGAGCAGCCGCCAGGTGCAGCGCAGTATCTGGCGCGGACAACCCCTGAGCGAGACGGATTGCTGCAGCACGCCAAGGGCCTTCAAGGCAAGCTGTCCGCGGCCCCGCCTGTGGACGTATCTGGACTACGCTTAAATGCGCCTGAGCCATCGGCATCAGTAGCACCTACCAAGGCTTCGAAGAAGAAGGCCAGCCTTGCTTCGCAATTCCAGAAAGCCGAGCAGTCCCAGGGAGCGCCGTCACTCAAGAAAGCCAAAGAAGGACCGAAACCTGCGGCACGGGAAGGTAAAAAGGCAGCGGTTGCGCCGGCAACAATCGGCTCTCTAGATGCTGCGGATGTAGCCCTTGCCGAGCCATCGCCCGACCCAAACGCATCTAGGAAAAAAGGACGCAAGTCCAGGCAAATAATTCATAGCGTCCGCCCCGCAGAGCTGGAGTTGACGCCCATAGACAAGCCTCAGCCCCCCGTCCCAAATCTCCAATATGGGCTGGATAGGGTCCTGTTCAACCCCGGAGTCTACCAGCTTCAGGATCCCAGGTCTCGCGTCTACAACTTCGACCCTTTTCTGTCCACGATAATGCCAACCCACGAGTTCGACTTTAACGCTTTAAAACGCTACGTCACTTCTTCCAAGGACAACACTCTGACATCTCTTGCCGCCGAGCTCGGCAAGAAGTACACCGGGTCAACGTCTAGCATGACCTCGATGCTGTCACATTTCCATTATCTGATATCCTCCTGGCGCCCGATCAACGCCGTCCATACCACGCGAGGGTTCGCACTGGAGTCTGACCAGTTTACCCGGATCCAGCGAGGCCCTGCTGCCGTCTTCCTTCAGTACAAGGACGGCACCTACGCCATCGATGCCGACAAGGAGTTCGACAACGCCACGATTCTCAGCATGCTAGGTAAATCGATGGAGAAGTTTCTCACACTGCCAAGGGAGGAGTACGAGCTCTACCACAGGGACAAGTCACACGAGCTGAGTGAGGAGGCGCGAAACGATCCGGAGGCGTTTCACTACACGACTATGGGCGACTTCCTCATGCGGTCTCAACTGGACGCCCATGATCCCAGGCTTCCCGGCACGGGCATGTACGACCTGAAAACCCGCTCCGTAATCACCATCCGCATGCAGTCGACCGAGGTCCACAAAGGCATGGGCTACGAGATCCGCGATCGGTTCGGCCAGTGGGAGTCGTTCGAGCGGGAGTACTTTGACATGATCCGCTCGGCCTTCCTGAAATACTCGCTCCAGGTGCGCATGGGCCGCATGGACGGTATCTTTGTGGCCTTCCACAACACGGAGCGCATCTTTGGCTTCCAGTACATCAGCCTCGGCGAGATGGACCTGGCCATACACGGGACGAGCGACACGGCACTGGGGGACCAGGAGTTCAAGCTGAGCCTGCACCTTCTCAACAAGATCCTCGACAAGGCAACCGCCAAGTTCCCCAAGCGGTCGTTGCGGCTGCATTTCGAGACGCGGCCGAGCGAGCCCCCCTTCATGTATGTCTTTGCGAAACCGGTCACCGACCAGGAGATCGCGGATGTGCAAGAAAAGAACAAGGAAGCCGTGGAGGAATTTGAGCGCAGGATGATGAATCTCGAGCCCGAGGGTGCTGCGACCGAGATTGCAGAGGGGTCGGGTGAAGAGGCCGGGTCGGCCGATGGTGAGCTCGAGATCATTGATGAGGACGAGGGCGGTGAGGAAGACGAGGCCGCCGAGGAGGGGAAGTCGTCCGAGGAGCTCAGCCCGGAGGAGCAGCTCAGCCCGGAGGAGGTCTGGGAGGACATGATGAACAGGGTAGACCAAGCCATGGAGGACGACGCGCTCGGGATCGCTTCGGTGCGCGAGGCCGTCGAGGAGGCTCTCACGCAGAGTGGGCTGCTCCGCTCCATCCCGCAGGACCAATCCAGGGAGTACATCGACGCGCTCCTTGGGGCCATCACGAGCCCTGATCTCGAAGGCGCGGCCGAGGCTATTCAGAACGGCAGCACGGGCGGCAACGAAGACGCGATCGGGGCGGTGGAAGATAACCCCAGGCCCTCAGCTGTCGACGAATACGCCACGGCAGAGCCCCCTGTGGAGCAGCTGGAGGTGGGCGAGAGCGAAACGGGCTCGGCTCAGGCTGACGTCGAGGAAATCTCGGCGGATGAGATTGCGGAGACCGTGCCGGACGAGGCTGCTGAGGTCTCGGCAGACGAGGTCGCTGAAGCCCCGGCGGATGAAGCTGCTGCCATGTCAGAGGAAGAGGTTACCGACGCCGCAGAGGACGGCGTTGCCGAATCCTCGGGTAATGTTGTTGCTGAAACCCCCGAGGATGATGTTACCGAGACATCAGCGGAGTCGGAGACTGTTGTCGATGAAGACGAGGCTGGCGAGGATGATGCCGAGGCAGAATCTGAAACGTCAGCTGATGTTCCAGATTCTGCCGAGACACAGGCAGGCAAGCCGAAAACGGGGCCGGAGCTGCTATCGCTCAAGGACCTTATCATCAAGCTGGCCGAGCACTCGCAGTCATCACCTGTGCCGGTCAGCGCGGAGCCGAAGGAGAAGGAGGAAGAGCCGGACCGCGCCGACAGCCGGAGGCTGAAGAAGTTTGAGAGAATTCTCTCTGAGATGCTGTCGAACTCCAAACGAGCCGAAGGAGACGACGGCGCCGCCTCAGCAGACGCCGCCGCACCCGAGGCCGCGGGCACGGGCACGGATGCGGGACAGGCAGGGGAGGACGAAATCATGGCGATAGCGGTCACAATACGCAACTCAACCAACAGAGGCTACGTCAAGCGGCTCAACGCGGTCTCCAAGAACGTCGACTGGGCGCTCCTGTACTCGTTTGAGGAGATTGAGGCCCCGCGGGCGCGGAAGCTGTACCAGCTGTGCAAGAATCGGCGCGAGGCGCTCCTCACGGCGGCCAACACGCCGCTCGGGAACGACCGATACCAGAAGTCGTTTGCGCAGACGCTCCAGAACTTCACCAACAAGGGCAGGGCCTTCCGGGTGCGCGAGGACAAGCGGGCGCGCGAGCACGGCAAGGTGGACGTGTACGGGCTCGACGAGCCACTCGACTACGAGACGGTGTTTGCGCACGTGCCAAAGACGCGGGCGTGGAGCATCGCCGTGCCCGAGGATGAGGAGGCTGAGCTCGAGGACGGTTTGCTCGAGGACGGCGGACTCGAGGACTCTGCAGAAATGGAGCCCGAGCCTGGGAGCAAGGCCTACAAGAAGGCGAGGAAGCTCAAGTCGTTGGAGGAAAGGGCGAGGAGGAGGAAAGAAGAGGCGAAGAAGAGGACCGAGGCCCAGAGGGCGAAGAAGGAGGCGAAGGCGAAGAGGAAGAGCGAGGAAGCGAACCTGGTAAAGAAGAGCGAGAAGGAGGTTGCGGAGATGATGAGCGAGGAGGTTGCCGAGAAGGAGAGCGAGGAAGGAAATAGCGAGGCTGAGGAGAAGAGTGAAGTCGAGGACAAGAGCGGAGTCGAAGACAAGACCAGCTGAGTACCTGCCCATCTGGCAAGGGCTGGCGATATCTCTCCCTCCCGCCTGTGCCTCGTCTTCTTGTTGTACGATCTCACTTGCCTGCGGGCATGCGGCTAATGGAGCCAGGGACTCCGGAGGCCTGTGTTTGATATAATTGTAGATTACTCTCCTCGCCTTTAGAGTTGCGTTTTTTTTAGGTAAAGCCTCTGGGCTCGGTTGGTCGAGATATGAGGCGCACAAAAACAAGCTTGGTTTATGGTTCTTGGTTTTACATTCTTGGAGTGGTGGGAAGAAGAGGTAGTAATGTATGGGGCACTATGTTGGCTAATGGTTCGCGTATCAATCTCCCTCGGCTGTGTAGAGCTCAGCTAACACGACAAACATGTTTAAAGGGGTCAGTGTCTACGTTGTAAGATAACAACCAAAAGAATGCACCGCAGCAGAAGGAACAAGGAACCAAAGATGGTTCTCGCAAGGAAAACGGCCAACCTGCGGGTTGGGTTCCGCCTCATGCCATGGACATCTATGCGATGGCGCTTGCTCGCCAGGCTCGAACACGTTTATTACGTCCGCAGTGGGAAGGGACCCATAATGGCGAGGTACAAAATGGATCGTCTCCTGGCCCGTTCGCTGCTGGGCTGTCAACCTTGGCTGGATGCTCCTGGCGACATGGTGGTTATTTTGCGTCTTTGCGTATCTGGCTTCCATCCTGCTAGCGCCCGTCTCTGCGGGACCTGACGGTCAATGTCACGACGGTCCGACTACGTACGCCGTCGAGTCGCGAACGCCAGGATTTGCGTCCTCCGCGCCTCATTTTTATGCTGTGGGATCTGCACGTGGCCTTTGGCCCGCCAAAAAGAAAAAGAAAAAGCCCAGGCGGGCGAAACGGTGCCGGCAGGGGTTCTAAAAGTAGCACGAAAACCACAACGGATCTGGCCCTAGGTGGGGGGGAGGGCTCCCATGGCAAATGCCGGGCTCATGTTTGCAGCTAGGCTGGTCGATTTCGGAGGCTGTGTTTCACGAGAGGAAGCGTGGAAGCTAGCGTGGCTGGGCAGCCACTCGCGCCACCCCAACCACTCACGACGCAACTCAGCTGGTCGGCCCAGCAGGTCAACAAGGCAGGCAGTCGTGGCAGTGCTTTGAGACGAAACGGGCAGACAGACAAACAGTCAACAAAGCACTGGGCAAGCGGCAGACGACGTGATGCCCCCACAGTTGATCGTGTTTGGTGTGCTTGGCCCAGGCTGAACTTGAGTGTGCACGGGATTCCTGCGACGATCGGGCAGCGGGAGTGCATGCAGCGCATGCGTCAGAAATGGTGGTGTGTGTGGCGGGCTTGTGGGCTGAAGTGGCACCTGCTAGACAAAGGGCGACGTCAGCAGTGCAACAGGGGTCCGGGGCTGGCGCAACGCTTAGTGGCAGGGGTTTCCAGTTGACTGTGCCCGTGTGTTCGTTCCTCGCCGTTGGATTGTCCGACATTCTTTGCTGGTAAAAAAGACGCGCGTGGAGGTGAATAGCAACTGTTTTAGGTAGTACCTGTGCTACCACTACTCACGTCTGCTGCCGCCTTTCGCTACTCTCAATTCTCTCTCCTCCTTCTCTCAACACCCACCCTAGCCCCAGACGCCAGATCTAACCCAACGCCAGGCTACTACTACGCCCCAAACGACATTGGCGTAGTGACCAGGGGAAGGTCCGTATCACATAAGCGGGCGATACATCAAAAGTCCATGCTTGCCCGCCCGTGCCACCAGATTTCCAGATTCGGCACACCCGCCCTGCCCCTGCTCGGTTTGGCCTCGTTCCCGCTGTGTGTCCCCGCCGCCGTGCCAAGTTCTGCCTCTCTTGGTTGTCCTTTTGTGCGTCATTCCATCGACTTGACAAGCATCGCAATTGATTTTTGGGAGGCGGGAGTAACTCCCATTGTCGGAGTCGCTCGTTGCTGTTCTTCTTCCCCTCTTTTTCACTCGAGTTTGAGCGTCAACGAGCGAGGCCTCTTTTCTGTAGGCCCGTTTCAGCCCTCGAGTGGCAGCCAGCAGACGACGCGGATCGATTGGAGTGGCCCTCTGGCCCGCCGCCTCATTTCGCCAAAACGCTTCGGCGCCACCTCTCTGCATTCGAGTCCCCATTTCTTTGCCAACCAGCAGCCCAACAAGCAACAATAGCTACTGTACCATCGAGCCACGCCATCCCGCAGCAGCAGCAAGTCGCCGTGTCGGCCGGCCGCCATGTCTTCCCACGACTACTACTCTGGCGGCAACAAATCCTTGCCGAATCCAAATCCCTCACGCACGCCCGACCCGTACCAGTCCTCCTCTTCCGTGCCCTACGCATCGTCGAACCCGCCCGCCTACACATCCCAGCCCTACCTCGGACTCGACGATCCTCGGACGGCTGGTGACAGCGGCACCCCCAGGCCCCCCGCCGGCGGACCATCCCCGTTTGACACCGTCTTCGACGACCATGTGTATCCGATGAACAGCCAGCAGAACCAGACGCGCACCCCTGGCGCCGGTGGCCGCCAGCAGGACACAGCCTACTACGGCGGCGGTGGTGGTGCTGCTAGTGGTGCAGCTGGCCCCGGCCCAGGCGGCGTGAGCAGGATGAACTCGGACGACCGCATGGCCTCGGCCGACGACATCCCGCTGCAAGATCGCCATCGCCAGAAGGACGCGGAGGCCAACGACCACGTCTACGACAGCAACGGCGCCCCCGCTGGCAGCTCCGGGTCGCGCCGGCGGAAGCCAGACCAGAGGAAGATTCGGTTTGGCGAGCTGGGCATGCTGGGCAGCGGCAAGAAGAAGATCGCATGGGTCTGCTACATCTTTTCCATCATCCAGGTCGCCGTCTTTATCGGCGAGATTGTCAACAACGGTGAGCAGGCAGCCCGCACGTGGTTTATAGTCGTCTCGCAACGAGCAACAACTTGCTAACCCTGTCCTTCGCAGCACAACTCACGGGCTCTCCCATCATGATAAAACCGCAGTTCAACCCCATGATCGGCCCCTCGACCTGGGTGCTGATCAACATGGGCGCGCGCTACGTCGTGTGCATGCACCACGTCGACAAGGTGGTCAACAGCGTGACCAACAACATCAAGTGGCCGTGTCCCAACACGACGACGACGGACGCGCTCTGCTCGCTCTCGGAGCTCTGCGGCTTCGGCGGCATCCCGGAGCCGCCCTACGGCCAGTTCCCCAACACGACGCTCACGAGCATCCCGGCCACGGTGCCGGCGCCGAACCAGTGGTTCCGCTTCATCACGCCCATCTTCATGCACGCGGGGCTGATCCACATCGGCTTCAACCTGCTGCTGCAGCTGACCATCGGGCGCGACATGGAGCGGTCCATCGGCACCCTGCGCTTCTTCCTCGTCTACATGAGCGCGGGGATATTCGGCTTCGTCATGGGCGGCAACTTTGCCGCCACGGGCATCGCGTCCACGGGCGCGTCCGGCTCGCTCTTTGGCATCATCGCCCTGACGCTGCTGGACCTGCTCTACTCGTGGAAGGACCGCAAGAACCCGACAAAGGACCTCCTCTTCATCTTCCTCGACGTCGCCATCTCCTTCGTCCTGGGCCTGCTGCCGGGGCTCGACAACTTTTCGCACATTGGCGGCTTTCTGATGGGCCTGGCCCTGGGCGTCTGCATCCTGCATTCGCCCAACTCGCTGCGCCGCCGCATCGGCACCGACGACCCGCCCTACTCGAGCGTCCAGGACTCGCGCGAGCGAGTGTCCGGGTCGGGCAGCCAGACGGCCCCACCCTTCTTCAAGAACCCCGTCGGCTTCTTCAAGGGCCGCAAGCCGTTGTGGTGGCTGTGGTGGTTGATCCGCGCCGGCGCCCTGATCCTCGTTTTCATCTCGTTTGTCCTGCTGCTCAACAACTTTTACGTCACCCGGGTCCAGTGCGGGTGGTGCAGATACCTGAGTTGCATTGTAAGTCTTTCTTTTTTCTGCGGATCCTTTTTTTTTTTTTTCTTTTTTTTTTCCCTTCCTGCTAACAAAGAGTCGCCGAGCGCTTAGGACATCAACAACTGGTGTGATATTGGCAATCTCAGAATCGAGAATATTACGAATAATACCTCGCCGTCACCGCCGCAGTTGCTGCTACGCGGCATGGCTACCAACCTCTTCTGAAGGAAAACATGATGGGGCTTGGCAGGGGATCTTAGGTTGGGTCGTTTCTTTATTTCTTTCCTTATCTTGTCCATGGAGGCCATTGCATAGGGAAAAGTGGATTCCCCATTGCATTCAGATGAGCAGGAGGAGACATTTTCTTTTGCTTTTTATTTTATTTCCTAGTTTTACTCCTGTCCACGCCATCTGTATCACTTCCTGGGCCATAATTATCTCCGTCACAGGACTCGTTCGCGGATGGCGGAAACCCACTACTCCCAGACTTTCGCAGTATGGGCTTGTTTTATTATCTCACACAGCGTCGGCGTTCCGGGCGAGCTTAAATCACATATCACGTTGGCTGTTGTTGAGGACGTGGTTACGAAGCAAGAGTGTCTTTTCCAGAAGTGCCAATGGGGGTGAAGGTAAGAGTGATGTTGTATAAGACATGTCCGAATAGGGTGGGGGTGGGGGTGGATGTAGATTACACGACATTGTAGTATCAATGCGTTTTGAACGGCCTTGAGTAGGGTGTTGAGACAGGTCTTCTAACCCGACTTAGGTCCATGCCCTCCGGGTTGCTGATATTCAGATGCCATCTTGCTGATTGGACCGCTACAGGAGTTGGGTTGGACATGGTGTCAGACAGCAAGTACAGAGTCAGGCCTCGAAAACGCCCGTTGGAGGAGTCCCTTGCTGCACAGACCGACACCATCCTTCTCTCTCTCCCTTCCGTATATCTCACATCCATATCTATTCCTCCCGTCCACCCCGCCCTCACTCCCACACAATCCCATACCTCGCCGCAACCGGGTCCAGCCTCCCCCGCCACCGCGGCGGCAGGGCCTCACGTATGGCGCGCACCTGGTCCAGCCCCGCGGTGCCGATCATCCAGACGTCGCGAAACGGGATCCAGAGCGCGAAGAAATAGGCCAGCACGACGAGGGCGCGCGGGCGACGCGCGCGCAGGTACTCGTGAAACGCCTCGGGCGTCCACACGGCAAAGGCGGCGAAGCGTCGGCACACGGCGAACAGCGGCTCGCCGGCCCCGGCGCTGTGGTTACACACTGCGCGCTCGGTCCAGCCTATGTAAGACAGCACGCGCTCGTAGACGGCGAGGGTTGCCGGGTCTGCCGGCTCGTCTGTTTCGGAGGAGTAGGAGGAGGAAGAAGACGAGGGGGAAGAGAAGTCATCAGGCGGCCGCTCGAGAAGCCACATGAGCGGGGCGCGGTTCGGCTCTGTCAGGATGTCGTCGCGGTCGAAGCGCGGCGGCGTGTTGAGGAAGCGGACCATGCGGTCGCGGTCGGGCCGCAGCATGCCCTTGGCCACGCCCAGCACCTGCCCGGCGCCGTGGCCCATCTGCAGCCACTCGAGCGGCGGCGTCCAGCGCGGCTTGGTGGGCACCGTCTGGACGAGCGCGAAGGCGTGGCTGAGGATCATGAGGCTGGACATGCAGACGTAGTCGGCCGGCGAGGATGATGACGATGGCGATGACGACGGCGGCGGCGGCGGCGGCGGAGGCGTAGCCGTGGGGGAGGAAGAGGAGGGGATGTCGTTGGGAGCGGCGTCAGGTGCTGCAGGCTCCTCGACGACGCTCAGGCCGGCCACGGCACGCCGGTGCTCGCGCAGTGCCATGGCCACGTACTGTCGCTGCAGGCGGCGCCAGCACTGGCAGTCGGCGTCGGCCACGTTCTCGTAGCCGTAGCCGGCGCCGCGCTCGGCCTCGGCGGCCGGCAGGGCCGCCACGGCCTCGACCCACGACGAGAGCGCCGACTGCGCCAGGAGGATGTAGAGGATGGCGTCACTCTCAAAGGCCATCTCGATCGTCTCGACGCTCCACACAAATGTCGACTCGGGCCCCTGCGGCTGCTGCTGCTGCTGCTGCTGCTGCTGCTGGGAGTGGTGATGCTGCCCAGGCTGCAGGTGCTGCGTGTGGTGACCAAAGGGGCTGCTGCTGCCGAACGGGTGGTTGTGGTTGTGGTTGTGGCCGCCGTTGCTGCTGCCGGCAGACGCAATGGTCCAGCTGCCGCTGTTGGCTGTGGTTGGGGTGGCTGCTGCGGCGGGCGACGAGGCTGCCGTGCCGGCCGGACTGATGACGGTCCTCGGCAGCGAGGCCAGGCTGAAGGGCCGCCTGAAGGTGCGGGCCTGCGTCATGAGGTAGTGGTATAGCAGCTGCATCTCGGTGAGGCGGCGCTCCCGGGACTCGGGCGGGGCGATGTCCTCATCGTCCCCAGAGGCTGGTCCTCGTCTGTGCTGCGGCCGTTGGTGGCCGCCATCCGTTGTGAGCGAGGCCAGCGAAGGGCCCAGGGGCGGCCGCGGCTGGCCGCTGCGGGAAGATGCGGTCCTTGTCCGCTGCCGTCGGAAGCCGTCGTCGGCTGCGGCGACGGCGGTGGCCGACGGGTAGACACATTCGACCAGGTGTCTGCTGCAGCCCCCGCATGTGGGGCGCTTCTCGTCACACTTGGCAAGTGATCGAGCGAGACGGGGGAGTTAGTAAATGTTTCTTGGGTGTCACATTGGTCGGGTTACACCGTACGAAAGGTGACAGTGTGACGGGGATAGAGCTGTGTTATTCAAGGCTGCATCGGCGGTTGACATGGGTGGGGGGGCGAGGCTAAATGGCGATAGCTGACGGCCAGTACTTGCAGGGTGAGACTGGAACGGTGAATGTGCACCCCCAAACTGGTATCCTTGCGGAGGACATGGAAGCAAGCACGGTGATGGACCGCGACGGCCATGACCACCAGGAAAGCATGGCAGATACGACGCTGACTTACCTTGACTCTCCTCCCCTTGCACCGGTAGCAGCCCGTCTTGCTCTTCTTGTGATAAAGCCTGGGCCCGTGGGGTCTCTTGGGCGGCTGGGGCTCCATCTGCAGCGGCTGAGAGCCAAGCCCGCTCATGACTTCGACACACCCACTGACACACACAGACATTTACACGCGCTAGAGAGGAGGCACGGAGCGCGCTGCTGATGGCGCGAGAGATAGGCAAGACCGGTGAGGGCGACGGCGCCGTCCCAACAGCAAAACGCCTGGCGGGCTCCCCGGGGTTGTGTAGGACGCGGTTTGTCGCCTTTTGGGGCACGACGGCGAGCGTGGTGTCTAGTATGCGTCGCCGAATCTCTCTCCTTTCTTTCCGCGGAATGGTAGGCAGGTGGTCCAAGTGGTGAATTATGACATGAGCTTTGCGGAGCTGGTTGACAGCAGGAAGAAGCGGGTTGGTCGTGAGCACTTAGAATCCCACGCCCGCCGAAAAGAAGAAAAAAAGAAAAGAAGGCCGGACATTGCGCCCGCTTCACCCTCATGCCCCGCGACCAGGGAGAGAGACGGAATGAGTGTCGATCGGAAACACGGAAGGGCGAGCGGTCGAATCCACCCACTTCATCCCATCTCGTTCGCCTGGGCTTCTTTGCTATTTTTTCTTCTTCTCATTCTTTGCAGACCCATAAGCTGAGTTCTCGAAACAGCTAAGGCTCGTGGCCTGCCTCCCAGGATGACGTGTGTGTGTGCCTGGGCCACGTTGCCCGTGGTACGAACGGGTTCGTCTCTCATCTGTACAAAGGCGCACATTTTGCCTTTGTTCTTTTGTCTCGCGGGGCGGCTTGCATGGGATTTTCCTTGGCACGGCCCCGCCCGTCTGAATTGCTACGGTACCAGCGACCCCTGCGTTCAAGCATCTTTCCATATTTATCCGGCATACAAGTTCCGCCAAATGCCAATGGGCGAGCAAGGAGAGCCTGACTGCCGTGGGGGGCCTCCGCTGGCCGGAAGCCGTGACGAGGCCAGCCCGCCGGCCCGGGAGCTGACACGGCGTCTGTGTCGTCATGGATAGTGGCACACGAGTCACGCCCTAGTGCCATTCCAAATCCTGGTCCCTCGCAGGTCTGTCTCCATGCTCTTTGCTCCTCCGACAGGACGAGCTCAATTCCAATTTCCTTCTTCTTCAGGAGCACCGGATGCAGAACGTGACGACACCTTTGCCCCGAAGACAAAGACAGACTAGACTGGCCGTCGCAACAAAAAGTCTGTCCGGGCCTTCGTCCCGCTCCTACTGCTGCGGGACAAGCGCCATTCGATTGCTTTTCGGTTTTGGCGTATTGTGGTAATACATGTTTATACAAAGGGTTGAACAGCCCGCGGCAGATCCTAGTCATTCTGCATAGAGCTCCAACCACCTTCCCGTCGCCCCCTTTTTCAGTGTTTCTTCTCGGGATCTCGCTGGGCGCTAGCCGGGCCGCCGCTCGTTTCCCCGCCCGCCTTGCCGAAGCCGAATACCTCCTTGATAGTGTCCTCGATGAGGCCGCTCAACCCCCTGCCGTCCTCGAAAGCCTTCTTCTCCTTCTCGTCCCACTCGCGCACCCAGTCGCTCCGCTTGTCGTCGGACGACCGCTGTTGCTGTTGCGGCTCTTCCAGCTGCCGTCGCCTTCGCTCTCGCTCGGCGCGCATGGCCTCCTGGGCGCGTCGGGCGGGCTCTGGCATGCCCTCGACGGCGGTGGCGGCCCCCCGGGCGCGGCGCGAGAAGCGCTGCATGATGGACTCGCCCGTGTAGTCAAAGGCCAGCTGGTTGCTGCCGAAAAAGACGGCGGCCGAGTGCACCAGCGCGCGCCGGTCCGCCCGCCGCGGCGGAAGCGACAAGCCCAGCAGGCCCGCCCCTACGATCAGGATCGAGAGCGTGTGGAGCACGGGCGGCGTGCCATGGTACGCTCGTGTCGCTGTCGCCGCCGGTGCTCCTGGGGATGGTGGTTCCGCCGCGGGGCTGGGTATTGACGGGTCTGCTGCCATTGTGGGGTATCGTTCTTGTCGGGCTCGGCCGCGGATTGCGCTGGGATGAGCTGCGGACCTGAGCTGGTTTCGTGCAACGGCTGGAAGAGGATGCGACTCGACCGTCGGGTGGTGAAGCTGCAAAGCGGAAAGTTTGCCAATGGCCTGTCCGATAAGATAAAACTGTGAAAGCGGGGCAGCCCTGCCAGCAGCCAGCCAATCAGCGCCTCCACCCACCTGTCGTCGAAAGAGACAGCCGTCTCGTCTTTCCCATGATGTTCCATCCTGGCCCGACAGCGGCCCGGAAGGGTCGTCGTGAGGGGTCTTGCCATGAAACCGGTTCCAACAACATGCCTGCCGGCCTTCAGGCAGACTGGGGAATGTGGTTCACTGGCGTTCATTGTAGGCTCTACGCACCCATTGTCTAATCCAACGTGCAAACTTGCCATGGATGGATGATACGAGTCCTGGCATAAACACTAATCACATCTGTAAAGCTGTCTATTGGCATAACAGGGCCTCAAGACGACACGGCAATCTCTGGGGAACCACCAGTAAAAGCACGCCCGAGTCCAACTAGTTATAACAACGAAGCATTTTCTCTTATAGCCCAAGCTAAGTCTCAAAGTTATCTGCAGTTCGGCCATCTCGATACCATGTGTTGAAAATGTGAAGAGATTCCTTTCTGCTGGAAGAAAGATATCCACAATGTGGCCGGACCACAAGCCAACTCTGACGCCCTCAGACATGTTCAACGGCAGTCGATCGAGACAGACCCATACACGACCGTGGTGCATCCATTGTTGACCGCATTGGCAGAAGACCCGCGGCAGTTGTTGCCGCTCCAAGTGGTGATCTTGCAGCCACTGTTGTGATTACGTGGAGCAAGTTCTGTCGTGTTAGCCACATGATTCTCTTTTGGCTTATTCTGCAAGGCATTGCTCTGGGACAGATAATACGTACCCTCCGCTGACGCGAAGCGACCTGACGGGAAATGGCGCCGCCCGGCACTCCACGGTACGGCCTGGGACCCCGAACGGATACGACCGGCTACCGCAGATTGTGTCGGAATAGAGCACCACGTTGACCCCGTTTTGCTGCCGAGATTCGAGCCCCTCGAGCACCGCCGGCGAGACTGGGCGGCGGCGATGGGGTTCGCCATGGCCGTGCCCTGGAGGACAACGAGGAGGGAGACGAGGGCGGTAGAGGTGGTGAACTGCACTGTGACTTGGCTGGGAGTCGTTGACGAGGCAAAGATGGTAAAAGTTGGTTGGGCTTGTAGGAGCCTGGTTGATGAAGGCGATGCTTGTCTTGTGGGGGCTGCTGTCCTGCTGAGAGATTCTGTTCCATGGCAGGACTTGCGTCTTCTCCTTTTATAGATTCTGGCAACCGTCGTTGGACTGCTCCATGACCTCACGACGACGCATCCGGTCTCTCGAACTCACCATTTACAGCGATTTACTAGACATTCTCACCACTCAAGTCTCGGCGCATTCCTCTAGGATCCCGCAGGCGGATGGGCCTCGCAGCTGCGGCCGTGGTCGACTGGCCCGGTAGTACGGCACTCGGCGCCGTGGGGGCGGCGGAAGGCGCACCAGTGCCCGCTTCGGTCCCGAGCGGTTCACGGAATCGGCGGTGAGGGACCGCCGGTATACGCTGGGGGCCGCCGGCATGACGACGCGGTATCACGTAAAGGATTGGAGGTTACAGAGGGGGATGAGGCGGTGTCCGAATTGCAAGAAAAATAAGCGGAAAAAAAAAGGAGATATAGTACTTGGCAACACGGAAGGATTTGAATGCGGCCAAATTACATAAAGCAAATGCGCGAGCCACTGGCTGATCGGCAAGCTCAGGGAAAGGAAGCGATATAGTCCCACGGTAACACGGAGAGGATTCTATTCGATGAGGATGCGAACGACTTGTCATCGCTGGCAACGTCGCGCAGCAGGCCGTCGGGTTGGAAGGAAGCGATATCCAGCTAAGATCTTCCAGAATCGCCCCAGAGAGCGCGAACCTTGGACTGCCTGTCGACCAAGCCACGGCTTGCCTGTCGACATCATCGCCAGGGCGCAGCTCTGCGGTCGGTAATCCTCGACGGACCAAGGCAGGAGCCCGACGTTTTGGCTGGCCCAGCGCCCTCCCAAAACAAGACGAGCGACAGTATGCTCGTCAAAGTCTGTCTCTCATTGGAGTCGTGCCTTGGATCGATTTTCCTCAGGCCGCCTCGATCGAGATGATGGTTCACAGACTCTACAAGGGCCTCGCTGTTGTCATTTCCCATATCCAAAAGGGCGTTTGTCCGTGCGATCTTCTAAGCTGCGAGACGAATCTGGCTGTTGGGGAATGTTGTGGCCAGATTGAGCAGTGACGTCGACTCGGGCCATTGAGTCCCCAATCTGGTGCAGATAGAGTAGAGTGTAGAGTATGGCCTAAGTTGTTAATGACAGGTAGGAACGGCCGGCCCGTGGTTGTAATTATGGGAGCGGAGTAGGTTTATCAAATGGACTCTAGAGTTCTCCCGCTTATCTGGACGATACGGCTTCCAGGTTGGAGCTCGTATGGCATGATGGCTGCCTGGAGCTCACGCCAGCCAGGTTCTCACTCGCGGCCGGCGGCAGTGCGTCTTGGCAGCCTAAACAATCGAGCCGCCAAGGCACCCCCTCAGCCGGTCTGCCATCCCGTCTCACTGCTTGTCCCCCGCACTCCCCACCGTGGATGGCACTCCGGCAGGTACCTGCTGCCTTTCCGCGGCGTTTCCCCCGCACCTGGCGCTCCCAATGGACTCAAGGGTTTGAGGGGCGGGGCTACCTGTTTGGGTGGTTCAAAACAACGCATGCAAACGCCTCAACACAACGCTGATCAGCCGACAAACCGTGCTGGCAGTTCATGTTGCAGCCACGGACGCGCCCGGCTAATTGCTGTAGCACCTCTGTCCCCCCCAAGAGGCTTTGGTGCGGGGTGCAATATCCTTCGGTTCATTCCTATCTCCCCTCCGCTTCTTTATTCGCGCAGCCCATTGTTCCCTTTCTCTTCTCCCCCCTCACTCCCATCGTTTGTTCCCTCACGCATCGTCGAGGCCTCATTCGACGCTGGCGGGAACATGTAGGTGTGTTGTACCGGACCAGATACTGTACGCACGCCAAGGTTCATGTTGTGTCACCGAACCCCTAGCGCCCTTCAATTGGCTCTTGCCTGACCTGACGAACCTTGGTCTCCCCAGCTTGGGTTTGCTTTCTTTTTCTTCGTCATCCTGCATCCACCGCCCACGTCACGCCATTCAGGAGCTCGGTGCCTGGGAGAAGCCAAGGGTAGAGCTAGCTGCCGTTTGACGCCTGCCAACGGGCCGGCCTAGTCTCCCATGCGTCAAATGACATAGTTCGAGAGCTTTTTTTTCTCCTGTTTTCTGCCTTCTTCCTCCCTCGACGCCGGCGCCAGACGCCAAATCGCCATGTCGATATCCCTGATGCGCCCTGGCCTGGCTCGTGGCCATGGGCCGCACGCCTTGTCGCTGGCGCTTGCGAGGCGCGGTCTGTCAGGAATCCTGGGTAAGTCGAACGAAGACGAAGACCATGAGATCCGCCACGAGATGCGGCGGGCTGGTAGCTGGCACTGCACCAGCGACGAATCACACTGTCCGAAGCTAATATTCCGTTGCTGTGATTGATTCCCCGCCCACCCATAGACGGCTCTGCGGCCCTGTCGCTGGGTAGTTTAGCTCGCGCGCAGCGGAAGTGGCACAACACGGGCAGATGTCACGGGCCTGCCTCGTCACCGTCGCTGGCTTTGACGGTGACGGCGCCTCGGTGCCAGCAGCTGCAGCAGCTCCAGCTCGTGCGCCATGCCTCGGTCCTGTCCGCGATTCCCACTCCGCCCGGGCAGGTGGCCACGGCGACCTACTCCACCAAGGTGCTGCCGCCGACCACGCCCTACGCCCAGCTCGCCGTCGGCGTCCCCAAGGAGACATTCAACAACGAACGCAGGGTCGCTCTGACGCCGCAGAACGTTGCCCTCCTGCTCAAGAAGGGCTTCAAGCGCGTGCTCGTCGAGCGAGGCGCCGGAGCCCTCGCCGACTTCCCCGATGAGGCCTATGAGAAGGCCGGGGCGGAGCTGGTGGACGCCGGCAAGATATGGGCCGATTCCGATATCGTGCTCAAGGTGCGCGGCCCAAGCGCGTCCGAGGTCGACTCCATGAGGGCCGGCCAGACGCTCGTGTCGTTTCTCCAGCCGGCGCAGAACAAGGAGCTGGTGCAGAAGCTGGCCGACAAGAAAGCGACAGCGTTCGCCATGGACATGATCCCGCGCATCTCGCGCGCCCAGGTCTTCGACGCCCTCAGCTCCATGGCCAACATTGCCGGCTACAAGGCCGTGCTAGAGGCGTCCAACAACTTTGGCCGCTTCCTGACGGGCCAGGTCACGGCCGCGGGCAAGATCCCGCCCTGCAAGGTGCTCGTTGTGGGCGCCGGTGTGGCCGGTCTCAGCGCCATCGCCACGGCGCGCCGCATGGGAGCCATCGTGCGTGGTTTTGACACTCGGCCGGCCACCCGCGAGCAGGTCCAGTCGCTGGGCGCCGAGTTCATCGAGGTCGACGTTCAGGAGGACGGATCGGGCGCGGGCGGCTACGCAAAGGAGATGTCCAAGGAGTTCCAGGAGGCCCAGCTGCGCCTGTTTGCGAACCAAGCCCGCGAAGTCGACATCATCATCACGACCGCCTTGATCCCCGGCAAGCCCGCGCCTCGGCTTATCACCAAGTCCATGCTCGAGACCATGAAGCCCGGGTCGGTGGTGGTGGATCTGGCGGCCGAGGCTGGCGGTAACTGCGAGAAGACGGTTCCTGGCGAGATGGTCACCTACCGCGACGTCAAGATCATTGGCTACACGGACCTGCCCTCGCGGCTGCCGACCCAGTCGTCGACTCTGTACTCCAACAACATCACCAAGTTCCTGCTCACCATGGCCCCCGTGGAGAAGGAGTTTGGCATTGATCTGACCGACGAGGTCGTGCGTGGCGCCATCGTGACGCAAAAGGGCGAGGTTCTCCCGCCTGCTCCCCGGCCCGCGCCGCCTCCAGCACCCGCGGCCCCGCCGGTCGCTGCCAAGGAGGCCGAGCCTGTTGCTCTGACGCCGTTCCAGAAGGAAGCTCGCGAGGTCACGCTGGTTGGAGCTGGCATGGGCACCGCCCTCGCCCTCGGCAAGCTCACCAGCCCACTTTTCATGGGCAACGTCTTCACCTTTGGGCTCGCGAGTCTGATTGGATACCGGGCCGTCTGGAACGTCGCGCCCGCACTTCACAGTCCGCTGATGAGCGTCACCAACGCCATCTCGGGCATGGTCGGCATTGGCGGGCTCTTCGTCCTGGGCGGTGGCTACGTCCCCGAGACCATCCCTCAGACCTTTGGCGCGCTGTCGGTGCTCCTGGCCTTCGTCAACGTCTCGGGTGGTTTTGTCATCACGAAGCGAATGCTCGACATGTTCAAGCGGCCCACGGACCCCCCAGAGTATCCCTGGCTGTATGCTATCCCCGGAGCTCTGTTTGGTGGCGGGTTCCTCGCTGCGGCGTCGACGGGCGCCGCCGGCCTCGTCCAGGCTGGGTATCTGGTCAGCTCGATCCTCTGCATCAGCTCCATTTCCAGCCTGGCGTCACAGGCCACGGCCAGGATGGGCAACTCGCTCGGCATACTCGGTGTTGGCTCTGGAGTCCTGGCGTCTCTGCTGGCTGTTGGATTCTCGCCCGAGGTCCTGGCTCAGTTTGGCGGCCTCGCCACTATTGGCAGCATCATTGGACTGCTCATTGGAAAGCGCATCACGCCCACCGACCTCCCACAGACCGTCGCCGCCCTCCACTCGGTGGTCGGTCTCGCTGCCGTCCTGACCAGCATCGGCAGTGTCATGGCCGACCTCGACCACATCACGACGCTGCACCTCGTTACTGCCTACCTTGGTGTTCTGATTGGTGGTGTTACCTTCACGGGTTCCATCGTCGCGTTCCTCAAGCTTGCCGGCCGTGTGTCTTCAAAGCCCATCATTCTCCCGGGACGACACCTGCTCAACTCGAGCATGCTGGCTGGCAACATGGCCACCATGGGCGCCTTCGTCACCATGGCCCCAGGCTCGCCCGCAATCGCTGCCGGAGCCCTGGCCGCTAACACGGCTCTGTCTTTTGCCAAGGGCTTCACCACCACGTCTGCCATCGGGGGCGCCGACATGCCCGTCGTCATTACGGTCCTTAATGCCTACAGTGGTTTTGCGCTCGTGGCCGAGGGCTTTATGCTGGATAACTCGCTTCTGACAACCGTTGGTGCGCTGATTGGAGTATCTGGTTCGATTCTGTCATACATCGTGAGTTTTTCTGTTTTCACCTCTTCTTATCACAATGGCGCCGTGCTAACAAGACTCCACACTTCAGATGTGCGTGGCCATGAACCGGTCGCTTACCAACGTCCTCTTTGGCGGCATCGCGCCAGCCCCGGCCGGCGACTTCAAGATCGAGGGCACCGTGACGCAGACCAACGTCGAAGAGACGGCCGAGGCGCTGACTAACGCCGAGAACGTCATCATCGTGGTGGGCTACGGCATGGCGGTGGCCAATGCGCAGTACGCCATCTCGGAGATCACGAGCATGCTGCGATCCAAGAAGATCAACGTCCGCTTCGCCATCCACCCCGTGGCCGGGCGCATGCCGGGCCAGTGCAACGTGCTCCTGGCCGAGGCCAGCGTGCCCTACGACATCGTGCTCGAGATGGACGAGATCAACGACGACTTTGGCGACACGGACGTGACCCTGGTCATTGGCGCCAACGACACGGTCAACCCTATCGCCCTCGAGCCTGGCAGCCCCATCGCGGGCATGCCGGTGCTGCACGCGTGGAAGAGCAAGACGGTCATAGTCATGAAGCGCGGCCTAGCGAGTGGTTACGCCGACGTGCCGAACCCCATGTTCTACATGCCCGGCACGCGCATGCTGTTTGGAGATGCGAAGGTGACTTGTGATGGTTAGTCTGCCGTGCCCTTGTCTATGTCTGTTCTCACGTCCTTCGTTCGTGTCTTTTGCTGACTATATATTTTGGTGCGCCCTGCAGCTATCAAAGCGGCCATTGAGGCTCGCCTGTAGAGCGTGGTTATTTCTGAACCAGGAATCGGAACGATTTGCATCTGGAGCCGGGCTCTTGTTAAGGTTATTGTCCTGCATTCCTTGGTGTCTGGACGTTTAGCATTGTGTCGCGTGATTCATGGCCAGTAGTTCATGGGGTCTGCTTTGGACCTGATTAACCGGCCACCGTCGTATATGGCATCCTTGTAAATGAGATATGAGATGCTACTGCTTTTAGACGAGTTCTGAATGGGATGTTGGTTTGAACGAGGGTATCGGCACTCGGCTTTCGCGACAAGTACACCCTTGCACTCAAACAAGGGGCACATGACTGATGCTACCTCCCGGAATGCCCGCGTGAAGCTAGGGAGTGTTTGCGTCAAAAGGCAGGATCGAAGCCACATCGCAAGGCCATTAGAGGCGCCCCCGTCTAGAAGAATGTCCCCCAATGGCACAGGGCGCAAATAGTCAAAGACGGCAAAAATCGGTTCCGCATATGAAGACCGTCGAGGTCCCGGTCAAGTCTCATCCTTCGATGTCCAAGCCATCCAAGAAGCAGAGTTCAAGCAAACGACACACGCACGGAGAGCCTCACCTCCTTTGCTACTCCAGCCAAGTCAAGACGCAGATCCCTCTAAGGTTCCCCTCCCGTACTACGCACCTGCCGCCCTTCACCCTGCACCGTTGCCAGGGTGGGAGATGATCTACGCGACGAGCCTTGGGACGGCTGGGTACTGGAGAGCAATGTGAGTCTCGGCAATGGTTCGAACATGCCAGCCATCGACTCGGCGAGCCTTTCGTGGTTGGCTACCCCACGCCACCAGAGGGATCCGCGCAACTTGGACTATCCGAGGAAGTGGGGAAGACGACAAGATACCGAAGAACCTGTTTAGCGAAGCGACGAACCAGCTCCTTGAGTGCAGTAGATACCCGGTGGCTACGTAGGTACCGGCGTCCGGGTTCTTTAGAACGTGTTTGACATCGGACCCGTCAACGGCGCTTGGCCGCGCCCTTGCATCACGAACCTTGCGACCACGAGCCGAACATGGCGTTCAAACCGGCCGGTTCCCTCACGGTGGAGGATTTGTATCCAGTCTGAAGCCGTGCCGTGCCGCGCGGGAACCCCGGATCCCGACGTCTACGAGGCTGGGACATGCAGGATACTCGGGGACGAGCTCGAGCGCGAGACGATGGCTACAACCAGCCCTGCTACTCTCGCCTTCGTGGCACTCTATTCCGACGACCGTGGCAGAGGCTGCGGCGAGATCTTGTGCCCGGAGGATTGGGCGGTTTTTTTGACGGCTGGCCTCAGCTTGTCTGCGCGCTCGGGAAGTATTAGGCGACTCCGGGGAGGGTGTCGGGACGATCGGGACTCTTCGCAGGGTTACATTGGTGGCTGCGCAACCAGGGCATCGGGCCGAACTTTGGTCGTTGTACGTGTCCCCCGTGTTTCTTCGATCCCGGCTTGGGCGATCCTCTAAACAGGCGCCGAATCGGTGCGCCTGAAGGCGAGGCTTGGATGGCCTACAGTGAGTGGCTTCGGTTATAAAATCAACTTTGCCAAGAACTTCATTTGGTTTGGTGTGACAGGTTGCTTGTTTCTTTGTTTTCACATATCAATTGGAGGTTCGGATTTTCATCCTGGGTTTAATTCGATGGCCTGCCAGGACGATGAGTGGGGTTCAACGGAAGATGGATAAAGACGAACTCGATCTGGATGTGGATGTGGATGTGGATAGAGGCGCTTTAGGCTGATGGTTGCCGTGATTAGACGCAGGGGAACCGCTAAAAGTGGACTGGGCGGGGAGGGGAGATGGAGGCAGGCACAGCACGTGTGGTGGTGGGTGGTGGGCAGCCGGCCGGAGCAAACAAAAGGTTGGCGCGAGCGTCTCTTTATCGAGGAGGACCTAACGAGGCGTGGTGCACAGGCTGGGGGGAAGAAGAGCGCAACAAAGGTGTACCCGTCCCTGGCACATTCAAGGGTTGCCAAAATCTGTTGACAAAAAAAGGACGTCGCCTCATTGGTGGTCTTTCTGTTACGACAGAAACGGCACATCTCGAAGACAAAAATAAGCGCGCCGCACCCTTGCAGGGTTATAAACGCCAGATTCGGGCGAAGTGGCGCAGTAGAGAAAACAATTTATTCCAATATGGGAAGTGTTCGGACGAAAAGCTGGAGATCTAACGTTTATGATCCTGGAAGGGGCGTGGTTGTGGCTGACGGATGACCCTGACCCGTTGGCGCATTGACACCCTTCTCCTGCTTCCGGAAAATGTGACTGTGTACCTTTCTCATCTGCGGCTCGCCTAACTCTTTTGGTGTTTTATGCTAGCAAGCATCAATGTGAATGCGAACCTAATCTCATCCCTGGGATCGTCAAGCTAGACGGCAACGTCCGTCTAGCCGCACGGATTTCTGCAAGCTGTCCAGAAAGCAGAATCAGAGCTGGAGCCGGCCACCTGGCCCTAGCCCAAGAGTGGTGCGGCTAACTTTACGCCTGCCCACTTTCCCCTGATCCAGGCAGCGGGGAAGAATGCAACCTTCCATCACGCTGCGTCTCAAGCACAGGCATGGACGGGATGCGGGGGAACCCTGGTGGCGCAGGAGAAGCCGAACTGCATCACGCAAGTCGCCTCCGGAACTGAGACGGGCGCCCCCAAGACGCCTCAGACGCACGCTTTACCCCGATGCTACGTGGCCCGGCCCATGACGTGCCGAGGTATTTTCGGATACGCGGTGCTGGAGCAGCGGGGGAGAGGCCGTCGCGGGTATCATAATAGCCGTCCAGTCCCGCGCATTCTCGGTATCACTTCAGCCCAGCCACCATCCATCTCTCATCGCTGCGTCTAGTAGCCGAGATAGATATCCATTCTTTTTGGGCTGTAACAACAAGCCACCAAGGTATAACAAACATGTTCACATTCACTTCACCACCTCGTCGCTCGCTACTGGGCATGGCCCTTGTGGCGACGGCGCTCTCGGGCGTCCACGCCTCACTACAAATCGTGCCCGGCGGAACCTGGACCGCGGTAAGTGCCTGTGTCAACACTGCCTTGAACCAATCCACCATCTGACTCCCCGAACAGGACAATGGCGAGCACATGCAGGCGCACGGCGCGGGCGTGATCAAGGTCAACGACACGTGGTACATGATGGGCGAGGACAAGACGAACGGCAGCGCATTCCAGAACGTCAACTGCTACTCGAGCCGCGACCTGGTGCGGTGGCACTACGAGGGCGCGCTGCTGTCGCGCACCGCCGGTGCCGGCGACCTGGGCCCGAACCGTGTGCTGGAGCGGCCCAAGGTCATCTACAACGACCGCACGCGCAAGTACGTCATGTGGATGCATATCGACAGCTCCAACTACGGGGACGCCAAGGCCGGCGTCGCGGTGGGGGACACGGTGTGCGGCAAGTACAGTAAGTTGTCCTCCTGTGGCGGTAATAGCACTCTAGACAAAGGCAGGAGGAGAGATGCTGATGAACATGTCGCTCTGCTCAGAGTACTTAAACAGCAGCAGGCCTCTTGGCTTCCAGAGCCGGGATAGCGGTCTTTTCAAGGACGATGACGGGACGGCCTATCTCCTAACCGAAGACGTAAGAAGCAATTTGTTCCCTTGCCTTGCCTTTACTCAACACTAACCCACTTCCCAGCGCGAAAACGGCCTCCGCATCAACCGCCTCACCGACGACTACCTCGCCATCGCCGGCGACCGCTCAACCTACCTCTGGAAAGAGCGCATCGAGTCGCCCGCCATGGTCAAGATCGCCGGGCGCTACTACATGTTCGGCTCGCACCTGACGGGTTGGGACGCCAACGACAACGTCTACAGCACCGCCACCTCCATCTCGGGCCCCTGGAGCCCCTGGCAGACGTTCGCCGACGTGGGCAGTAAGACGTACACGTCGCAGACCACCTTCATCCTGCCCTACGGCGGCGGCGGCGGCGGCGGCGGCACCGGCAACAACGCCGCCACAAACGTCATGTACCTGGGTGACCGCTGGGTGTCGTCCAACCTGCAGTCCAGCACCTACGTCTGGCTGCCGCTGCGCATCAGCGGCACCAACGTCACCATGAAGAACGTGGCCGGCGGGTGGGTGCCCAATGCCGGGCCGGACGCCAGACCGGGCGCCACGTGGGCCGCCGCGCCGGGCGAGACCGTGTACGAGGCCGAGATGGCAGCCATGGCGGGCGGTGCGCGCGCCTTGTCGTGCGGCCCGTGCTCGGGCGGCAAGTCGGCGGGCAACCTGGGCGGCGGCAGCAACGGCACGCTGACGTTCTCGGGCGTCAAGAGCGACAAGGACGCGCTGTCGACGGTGCGCATCCGGTTCCTCAACAACGACGCGAACCCGCGCTACGCCGGCGTTTCCGTCAACGGGGCGCAGCCCGTGCGCGTCGCGTTCGAGCCGACAAAGAACGCCGTGTCCAGCAGCACGCTGCACGTGCAGCTCCGTGCTGGCAGTAACAACACCATCGCCATCGGCGGTGTTGGGGGCGGGCTGTGGGCGGCGGATGTGGACAGCATTGTTGTGCCACTGGAGTAGCCGAGTGTGTATATTAGGTAGTCCGAGACGGCCATGTGCCTCGTAAAGCCGTCGTGTGTTACAAAAGTAAAATACATTCATTTTAAGCGTTCAAATCTTGGGGTATATGCTGGGCCTTTATCCCTGAGCGACGAGACCAAGATCGAGCCGCCGGAACTACGTCCCCAACGGCCCTAACCGCGGCAAACTCCATTGGAACGCCGGCTGTTGTAAAACGATCCACGTGCCAAAGTCATCGACGTTGTCATCAACCAAACCAGGTCGGCCACGGCACGGTGGCATCATGCAGGACCACGTCGACTTCAAGTGCTTTTGGCAGTAAGATAAGCGTTCCACGGGCACCTATTCGATCGATGGCCCCCCACAGCCAACGCCTGGGCCGCCTGGCGCCGCACCTGCCTTGCTTCGTACGGCTGGCCGTGGCATCTATACATCGGCTGGGACATCGGGGGCACCGACCCGTCATTATGGAAGCCCCGCATGATCGTGTACGACACCAAGTTCTACAAAGCGTCGCATCAACAAGAACCGGCAGCCGTCCAAGGGCGGCCCCGTCCCATACTAGTTTCAGAGACTGCTTGTTTTTCTTATTTTTGTGAATCCAGGCCACTGGCCCTCATAAAAACCATTCGAGAGATCCACCAAAAGTATCTTTTTGTCCAGGACCGCAAGTGGCGTTGATACAGCTCCTGGCCACCTCCTTTGCCACCTTTTGACGTGGGCTGTAGCTCGACGAATATATTAAAACCGGCCACTCTCCCAACTTTGGATTTGGAAGACTTTAACAACCAAAGGGCCAGGAAGCCAGAGGGCACGGACGTGCAGATAGGACCAGACGAAATAAAACGCTTTTTTTTTTTTTTTTTTTTTTTTTACCACCACCCGAATCAGGAAATTCGCCCGCAGATTTAGCGGAATTAAGCATAGGGCTTTTCTTTTATTATTGCAAGACCCATGGTCAAGCTTCAAGGGCCCATTGTCAAGCTTTTTACGGCAGTTTTTTTTGCATGGAAGAAACAGGCAAGGACCAAAGAATAAAAAAAAACCCGTAGTGTCGCACACAACCTTTAGGTACGCTCAGTGGGCCGATCTCAAAGTACCTCGCGCATGTCGAAAAAAAGGGCTGAAATAAAGACTGAACGACTGACGGTTTCATATCTTTTTCTCTGTTTCTTTCTCCAGGTGCAGAACCCCGAACACCGTAGAAATTACCCCCGAACGTCGCCCAGATCGGGCGCCGGGGCTTGCTTTTTATTTCCGTTTCCGAATTTTCGTGCATACCCAAGGTTGTACCTAGTCTAGTGCTAGTGCTCACCGAGCCGGGCCGCACAGGCTTCTCCCATCGGGCTCGGGATCAAGCGTTTCGGCGCGGCAGATCCTTGGCGAACCTTGCTTTCCCTCCGTCCCCGGACCTTGACCCTTGACTCTTGACCCTGACCTTGTCGGTTTGCAACGTGGCTGTGCCCCAACCCCTTGGTCTGTGTGGACAAAACAAAACAAAAACATGCATATTGGTCGCGGGGACTAGGATAGGAAAAGAAAATCGATTTAGGGAAGAGATGGCAAAGTGTGAAGCAAAAGGCATTGATGTCCGGATGGCTTTTGTGTGGCGGAGCGCCGCATTTTTTTATTTTGGGACTGCTGGCTACCAGGCTCAACCGTCAGATCGCCCCCGAGATTTCGTCAAACCAGGAAAAAATATCATCGCATTATAATAATGGGAAAAAAAGCCGCCAAATACACCCACCTCCAACTCTATTATTCTAGTCATTATGAAGAAAATGTATAAGTTCCGGGGGACATGCTCATAAGCCGCCAAGGCCGTCATGAACCGCCACGTGCCTTGGCGATCGAACGCCAAGGGAAATCCGATCAAATGGCCCGCTGAAAATGCATACAAAGAAAGAAACAAATGCTGCATGTTGTCGTCCCATCTACAAATGTACAAGGATTTTTTTTGCGTGAGGATTAAAGAAACAAAACAGTGGACGGATTGTCACAAGTAAAGGGGGAAAAAAAGAAGAGAAAAAAAAAACCCCCCACTAAAAAAAAAAGAATAAGAAAAAAAAGAGTGAAAATAATGAAACATCAGCAGCCGCAAAAGCTACTGATCCCTGCCGCCCACCACGTCAGAACCTTGCAGCTAGGCCGGGCCCGACGCGCCGGGAACAATGGCGCCGCGCCGGCCGCTCGGGCGTTCGGGCTCCTCTGCCTCGTCATGGCTGGGGGAGCCGGCGCCGGCAGCAACGGCACCGCGACGGCCACTCGGGCGCTCAGGCTCGCGGTTGTCCTCTGCCTCGTGGCCGAAGGAGCCCGACGCGCCGGCAGCGACGGCACCACGGCGGCCGCTCGGGCGCTCGGGCGTGCGGTGGGCCTCGGACTCGTCGTCATCGTTACTGAAAGATATGGCGTCCTGGTCGCTCACGTAGCCGGGCGCGCGCCTAGATTGCGTCATGTTGTGGCGGTATCGGACCTCGTCCTCGTCCTCGTCGTCGTCGTCTTCCTCGTCGGGCGTCGTGGTGCCGGGCCTGCGCTTCTCGAAATCCTGCTTGTGCGCGTCGGCCAGGATGCGCGACAGGCGGCCGGCCACCTGCGTGCCCGACCATGTCAGTCGACGCCGCATACTCGTCATCCTGCCGACCGTGTCTGCCGCCTCGCCGCCGTCGATGCCTGCGCGGCCTTCTTCTGCATCCGAGGGAGTCGCCGTGGGCACCGAGAGATCTCGTGTGTGATTCCGCTTCGGCTTCGGCTTCGGCGTCTGCTTCTGCTCCGCTTGCTCCTGCTCGGTGGGTCCGCGGTTGAGGTTGGTGACGGTGGACTGTACTGCCCCCTGCTTCGCGTCGCCCACGCCTCCCATGCTGATACTAGTGGCGGTACTCCGCTGGGTTGACTCGGGAGTCTGGGTTTCACTGACGGCTGTGGTGCTGGGGGTCTCCAGGACGCCACGCTGGTTGTCGCCACTCCGCTTCTTGGGGGTGCTGGGTGGTTGCTTCTTCTGGCTGTCGTCGTCCGCGAGATTATAGGGCAGCGGCACGTCGCGGCTAGCCTTGGTCTGGCCGACGTTGGCGCAGTGCTCGTTTTCCACACGCAACAATACCCAGAGGCCTCGTCGCGTCACCTCGGCGGCGGCGACCCCGAAGGACATGATGGTGCTGTGCTGGGCGTCCTGTAAGAAGATGGCGTAGAAAATCCAGATGAAGCGCAGAATCGGGTCCGCAACCATGATGACATAATATGGCCACTTGTTCTTGAGACCCAATATGTCACGAAGCAGAAAGTTCTTTGAGGTAGGCTGCAGGAGCGAGAAATCCATAAAGACGTCCCAGATTGCTAGTGAGGGAAGGCGTTAGTCAATATTGGTAAAGCTGATATTGGACACTGACGGCTGATGAGGGGACCGGATAATAATGTTGCATGATGATAACAAAAAGGAATGCTTTAGAACTCACCTGTGAAGATGGCGTTGAGGCTGGCAAAGGTGATAAAGAGGGCCAGGTTCCCAGGCGTGCGGTCGATCCGGTACAGGCTAAGACTCACGGCCGCCATGATGCCCACGGCATACTTGCAGGCGTTTATCATGTGAGGGAACACGTTGCCGGTATCGTTGTAACGGCGGATGCACTGCAGGAAACGCCAGATGAGCGGCAGGGCCGACAGGAATCCCATCAAGCGCGAGTGGCTCGAGTCGCACTGGTCCGGGTCCACCCAGTCGTTCCGGTACAGGCAGAAGAAGAGCTCGATGTTGCTCATGGCGTACGTCAGCGAGCAGTACATGTCGCCCAGGAAGAAGTCGCGGAACTCGACCGGGTACAGGCCAGCCATGAGGAGGCGCCAGTGCGAGTAGAGGAACCAGCGCCGGCTGCGGTGGTACAGGATGGGGGCCGGGAAGAAGATGATCAGGACCGAGACGCCGATGAGGATGGTGGGGATGTAGAGGTACATGTCGTTCTGCGGGCTTATGCGCGAGAAGTTGACCCAAAACATGATGCCAAAGAACAGCAGGAAGAAGGAAGGGAACTGCGAGAGCTGCCGCCAGTCCAGCTGCGATCGCGTGTCGAACTCGAAAATGAACTGGTAGTTAACTTTGTTTTTCGCCCAGACGCGGCAGTCCAGACAGAAGAGGACGAAGAGATACAGCATCAGGAAGTAGCCGCCGTAGATTTGCAGCAGGAACTTGGCCCGCAGCGCCACCTCCTGGTCCGGGCCCATCAGCTGCTCCGTGCCGTACGTGAGGCCCTGGAGGGCAAACACGGCGCCCACGCCGATGAGAAGGCCGTTGCGGAACGAGCTGCCCGACTCGTCGCCCGTCTTGCGGCTGATCCTGCGCAGCTTGCCCACCGCCAGCTTGTGGTTCCCGCCCTCAAAGTAGCGCGCGTACAGATCCTCGACGGCGGCGATGTGGTCATCGACCAGGGTGCTGCGCACAAAGTAGGACGGCGTCACGCGGTCGTACATGTAGCGGTACTGTGGACTCGAGTTGACGGCCTTGTCGTACTTTTTGTTGAGCTTCTGGAACGCGGTCCGGTTCAGCATGGAGTACGCCTTGAGCAGCTCCAGCGCGCGATAGAACTCCTGCAGCGCCAGCTTGAGCTTGCGCTTGGCCGTGCGGTAGGGCACGAGGTGGCCCGTCGGCCGCCGCGCGTAGTCGCGCAGCCCGTCCGCCGCGGTCCCCCTGAGGAATGGCGTCTGGGGCATCTGCTGCAGCGCCTTGGAGTTCGGCCCGGGTTTGCGCGTGAAGAAGCTTTCCAGCGCGTCCTGGCCCAGCCATTTGCTCTTGGTGCTGCCGCGCTTGCTTTCGCTGTCATCTTCCGGGTCGCCCCCGCGGTTGGCCTGCTCCTCCTCCTGCTGCCTCGCCAAGTCCGTCAGCTCCTGGGTGCGCTTGGTGCGCATGATGTGCAGCTGCTCGCGCAGCGTGGCTAGCCTCTCGGCCGCCTGGTCCTCCTTTTGTCGGTAAAACGTCTCGACCTTGTCGAGCTCGCCGTCTAGGAACGTGAAGAACTCGTCTTCGCGCTGCCGGATCTCGTCCTGGTTGGTATTGTTGGTGGTGATCCTCATATTCACCCCGCGCGGCAGCACGGGCATGGGCGAGGGATGCGAGAAAAGCCTCTTGAGCCTGTCCTTGGGCGTCGCGCTCGGGGACCGCGACGCCTCCATGGCGGGCTCGGGAAGCTCAAAGTCGGCAGCAGGGGCACCTCCAGCGCCAACAGCGGTATGCGGGGTGGCCACGAAGCTGCCATAGTGCACGTCGCTGCCCGGCGAGTCCGCCAGCCGCTGCTTCTCACTCCTGCGGCCCGGGAAGGGCTGGGCGGTTGCTATCGACGAGCCATGGGCGTCAGCAGTAGCAGCACGTGATGCCAGGGCGGTGTTGATGGGTTTGAGCGAGGATGACTGTGTCCGCTGCAGGCCCGGCGTGCGGCCGTTGGCATCGGTGGTCGTGATGGTTGGCCTGCGAGCCGTGGGTGGAGAGCACGTGGCATATGGCGGCGGGTTGTCGGAGCGGCGTTGCGGCGTGGGCGAGGTGTTGCCCTTTCGCACCGCAGCCCCAACAGCCTTAACGTATTTCTTGCCAAGCTTGTAGTTAAGATACTTTACCCTCCACTCTGCGCCAGTTGGTCGTGGTCAGTCAGCAGCTGGAAAAGAACACAGAAGTTGCCCTGGCGATGAGGGAGATTCGATTCGGGGAATTTACCCGGCACCAGCTCTTGCTCCAACTCTTTGGCGAACTTCATGACGTCAACTCCACTCGAGTCGGCCTGCCGACTTTATCGCAGGAAGCTTCCAATGCGCAGCCACTGCCATTGAGTGACGGCACGAGCCGCCGCCTGGTATTGTTTAAATCGAGGTCTCTGGTATCAATCCACTATCGTGGAAGTGATTTTGGACAAGAATTACGGGCCGTTTGTGCGGTCGTCGACGGAGCAACAGAGTAGATGCACGTAGGTAGTGAAGGTACCTAACAGATTCGCACTGGTAAATGGCCTGGGCGAGCGTCTCAAGATTAAGAAGAACACGAGAGCGGTGCCAAACACAAGCTCAGATGTGTTGGAATAAGGGTTGGGAAGAGGCGGACGGTAACGACGGCGACTGCTTGGGAGGGACGCGGCCACCGCTCACTTTTCAAGGAGGGAACCAGGCTGACGGGCTGGCTCCACTTCTCCCGTTTTCCGCATTCTGGCCCCATGGAAATTTCTAATTTCCCTTGCGAGCAAAAAAAAAAAAAAAAAAAAAAAAACTTAGCTCGGGCTGTCCGCCGCGCCAATCAATCAGGATCTGGCCTGTCAGCGTTGTTGTTCCCCACTGCTTCCAGCCTAACAGCGTAAAATTTGGCCAACAATTGCCCAAACCAAACATGGAAACGACCACGGTGCAGGGGCGGCGGTCGTTTCCGACTCAATGCAGCTGCAGGATACCCAAGTCCCGGTCTCAACCGGCGGCTCGTTTGGTCGACATGACTTCGAACACACGCTGTCGTCAAGGCTGGTCCTGGCTCATAAAGGGCTGTGAATAACTGCCATGACAGCTTGTCAAGACCGATCAACATAGTTTGTCTTGCGATGTTTTGGCGTTGCACTTCGGCTGGGGTGGGTTGGCCGGGGACCGCATGGCTCCTGCTCACGTCAAGAAGAAGCCATGGTTCTCCTCACGTGCGCCGCACCGTGCCAAGGCAGCCTGTCATGTAGTGTCCCAGACATGGAATCCCCGTCCCCATCGAATTGACTCACAGCTGTCCGCCCACTAGCCTCACGATCCACATGGCGACCCGCACCTTGAGCCCGACCCGCCGCTCCGTCTTGGCAAAGTCGTCCAAGCTCACGGGCACTGCATGCTCCTGCAACCACGCCTGCTCCTCGGCGAGACGCCGCTGCAGGCCCTCGTTGGTCGTCACGACGAGCGCGTTGGCTTCCAGGTCCAGCGAGTAGCTTCGCTTCGTGTAGTTGGAGCTGCCAATCACGGTGAGTGACGGACCTGTCGCCCCACCGCCGCCGCCACCGCCGCCCAGCGTCAGCCACAGCCCCTTGGCGTGGTATGTCCACCCGCCAGGCTCACCCGACGTGCCGCGCCGCCACTCCTTGAGCGTCACGGCCGGCAAGTTCTCGCCGCAGTTACCGCCGCCGCCGCCGCCCTTCTCAACCATCCGCCGCCGCTGTCGCTCCACAGAGTCTAGAAAGCGTCGTGCCAGCAGGCTGTAGGCATCAGGAAGCATGCCCGACACTCCACGGGAGCGGTAGAAGCCGTTGGCGTACGGAGACGCTGTGATGACTGTGCCCGAGCTGCCGGCTGGCACGGTTGCCAACAGCAACCGCGTCAACGACGGTGCAGGGTTGAAGTAGCCCGCCGTGAAGGTCCAAGACGAACCTCTGGCCAGGCCCGCTGGCGACGAGGCGAGTGTTGACAGCACGTGAGTCAGCGCCGGCTGCTCTGTCGAGCTGTCAGGTCGCAGGAGCTGCGACATCTGCGCGAGGATGTACACAGAAGTGTCTGGCGACGCCTCTCCTGTGTCTTGTGATGGTGGCTTGGCGTGTCGCTGTGTTTGCGTCATGTTTGCAAGGCTGTTGTTGGATGTATTGCCACCCCCGCAGATCTGCGGGGGTGTTCCGGCCGAGATTAGACCTCGCAGAAGTTTAGTCGAATTTGCCACAAACTGTTTCGAATTCTCGAGGGGCGATGGCGCCTTGTTGGACGTCGGCCAGTCCAGTACAAAGCCCGAGGCCGATTCGGACGACGGGCGAACGAGGAAGCTGAGTGAGCACACGGCCTCCTGCAGTCCCCAAAAGTACGACGTGATGTCTCTCGAGGAGAACATATGGTATCTATCCTGGCGGTTGGTGAAGTAGTCCGTTGAGAGATTCGCTCTGCATGTTACACCCGCCCGCCCACGTCAGTCTATTCTTCTTCCTCCCTCGAGGCCGCTGGCGAGATCGCAAGAACTATGATCCGCCGCCTTCACCTACCCTGATAATATTATCTCGTCGTCAAACCCGTACAGCTTCATATGCTGCAGGCCCCAGCCCTCGTTTATTCGGTTCGGGATGAACTTCTTGCGCATCCCCGTCAGGTTCGGCGTGTGGTACATGCGGATCTCGACCCGTTCTGGTCCGAACTCGGTAACGAGCGGCGCCAAGAGCGAGGCTGAGCATGGATCTGGGCTTTCTCGTGTGCCCCGTAGGGCATCGGTGAGAATGCTCAGCTTGAGGTCGGGCTTCGTGCGGAGTGCGGCTTGAAGCGTCGCAATCTGTTGACACCGTGGCCGTCAGGACAAGGTCAAGGGAAAGGGACGGCGGATGCTGCTTACGAGATCCTTCTCTGACTTGCCGATGTAGAGTGTGGAGAGAAATACCCTCCGCTCGGCATGTCTAATTTTGTCCTGGTAGGGATATAGCCGTCTGGAGTCAGCCCATCTCCCCGTCGCGCTGGGCTAACCGCGTCGCACCTTGAGCGTCTCATAGAAGTCGGCAGGTGTTTGTATTATGCGGATGCGGGACCCGTGGATCTTGAACGAAGGTGCCAGCTTGTCCAGCTCTTCGACGAACGGCGCAAGCATGGCGGCGCTTGTTCCTTGCGCGCCGCCTGCTGTCGCAGCAGTGCCCGTCGAGGAGGCCGAGTATCGTCGGCACTGCGCCCGCCTGGCCAGTGGGCCGGTGGGGGCTCGAGGAGCGGCGTGAGGACGCCGAAAAGCGCAGCGCCAAAGGCCCCTGGTTATCATCGCCGTAACAGTTTTCCGCTGCGACGGGACGGGTTCGTTGAGCTTTTGTCGATACGGACTCGGCCAAGATTCTTGGAAGCGCCCGGCCAAGCTCCAAAATCATGGAGGGTTAGGGTATGGCGTAGCCTCGCGACCGTTTCAAGCTCGGCATTGGCGGGGAGTTTGCCACCTAGCCCCACCCACGGCTGAACGGGGCGGTCGCGAGGCCTGCGTCACTTTGGCTGGCTTGACTTCAATTCGGCTCTTCGCAAACAACCATCGCGGCCTTGTTGAACGACCGTCCATTGGCAAGCGCAACAGCCCACAATGTCTACCATTACGAGGACCCTTGGTTATCTGCGCCGCATCGGGCTCAAGGTGCGCGTGAACCGTCGACTTGCGGTATTGGGCTCTGGAATCGCGGCTGACAATTGAACCTGGGGATGGATCTATAGGAATACTGGCACCAATTGAACGTACGTCGCTGACCCCTCTGTCGCCCTGGATTTTATTCCAAGCTGGAATACTAATACTTCTGTGTTCGGTCTGGATAGTACATCGGTAGGCGACCACGAAAACGGACGGCGGCGAGATGTATGATTGGTGGTGGCGGCTGACGACTGGCCCATGTGCACAACAGGCGACACCAAGGCCGGCACACTCATCGGCACCGACAGGTTCGGCAACAAGTTCTACGAGAACATGGCGGAAGAGCTACCCCGTATGTGCCTGCCCGACCGAACGAATCACGAGGACCGCCACAGCCGACGCGACCGCGGCAATGGCGGGCCAGGCTGACAGGTAGAATCACGACAACAGTCCGCACCAGATGGGTCGACTACAAGGCCCACGACTTTGACCCGTACGTCTCTCGTCGCCGTTGATAGTGGCCTGGCCGGGTTGGTGGCTAATCGTTGATCTGTTTCTCCCCGAGCAGCGGCAGCATCGAGCCGCACTGGCACGCCTGGATCTCTTATGCGGTGGACACGCCACCGACCAAGGACCCGCTGTTCAAACAGGCCGCCGACAGGCCTTGGGCGAATCCCAAGCCCATTCCCAACTACACTGCCACCCGCGGCGCCTTCAAGACGTACAGCACGTGAGTTCTCGCTCGTCTCGGTCCGCCGGGAGGGATTAGACCTGGGCAGAGGACTGCCGCCGGCCGTGATCGGTATTTGTGTGATACTGACTCTGTCTGTTGCTCACTTGCAGGACGCAACCCAAACTCACGGCTTGGGAGCCAAAAGCTGCGGCTAGGGCTTGAGACGCTGGTCGGAACGAAAGGTGGCTGTACATGGAGAAGCACGCAACCCGTTTAAACTCTTGGCATAAAGACAATGTATGGGATGCGATAACGGCAATTGTCTCCTGTCCCAACGATGCAGAATGAGGCAGCAACCACGATTGCCAATGTTACAGGAAGCTATAAGTCATGAGAGGATTGGCGAAGCGACACGCCAAGATTTTATTGATATGCGGCAAAAAAAACCCCCATGCTATAGATGCCCTGCTTTCCTGTGTTTGGGCATGGCCATCGCGACTCGCGGCAGTATGCAGAAGCATGAATCCCATCCCAGCTGATTGTAAACAGGCCTGGAAGCTATTTTTGCTGGGGGGCTAACTCCGAAAACTCCGAGTGGCCGGGTGGGAAAGAATCCCTGTATAGAATCAAACCCGTGGAAGGACTTTGTTTTGACGGTCGAATGCTTTGAAACGACCCAAAACAACATCAGCCAAGTAAACAGCAAAGCCAAAGCATGCTTAAAACGGGAACCCGGATATCATGGAAGAAAAACACCCCGAAAAGGAAAATGCATGCGATGTATCTATACCCTCTAATGCCCATGCATATATGCCTGCCTATTTATGGTAGTAGACCGAATCGGACTGGTTGGTTCATCTTTGCAACACCTCACTCCCTCGAAAAGTAACCCCGGAACCCCCCTGTCTTGTCACTCTCGCACGGTTCTGTCTGTCAGTGCCACTCGGCGTCGACCTTTTCGAAATTGTCCAGGAAGCCCTTGAAGAACTTGACGCCCAGGCCAGGGTCGAGGGCGCCCGTGGTGGCGCGGACCGAGTGCATGCTCAGCTGCGGCAGGCCGGCGTCGGCGCTGCGCACGCCCATGGCGGAGCTGAGGGAAGGCCCCACGGTGCCGCCGGAGCGGGAGTCGTTGCGGATCATAAAGGTCTGGTTGACGCAGCCCGAGAGCTGGGCGACGCGGTCGAGGATCGCCGTCGAGACCGAGTCGGTCGTCATGTGGCCGTTGGAGTCGGCGCATATGGCCACGCCGACGTTGAGGCGCGGCGCGTGGCCGTCCAGGTAGCTGCTCAGGAAGTTGGGGTGCACGGCGTGCGTCACGTCGGCGCTGACGAGGAAGGAGGACGCGTACGTCCTGCCGACGACGCCCGGGCCGAAGGTGACTTGGTCAGAAGAAGACGTGCAGAGGGCTTCGACGGCGCGCTCGACGACGAGCGGCAGGAAATTGCCCTTTGCGCCCTGACGCAGCAGCGACCCGATCTCCTCGTCGTCGAAGAGGGCAACCAGCTTGATGACCCCTTCGTCCTGGTTGTCGGTCGCGCACAGCAGCGCCTCAAAGGCCGCCCACGAGCAGAGCTTGTCGTCGATGCGGCCGGCAAAGATGAACTCCTTGTCCAGCCCGCCCACGGTCGCGGGCTGCACGTCGAACAGCTCCAGCTCCCAGTTGACGATGGACGCGGCCGACTGGAGCCGCAGCTCCGACGTGATCAGCTTGACCAGCTTCGGCGGCTGCGACGCCGCGAACGAGCCGGCCGGGCCGTCACTGCCTCCCAGGTACGTCTTCGTCGTCGTCTCCTGCGCCGCCGCCGCCGCCGCCGCCGAGAAGAGGTCCGAGTTGTCGAGCCCGATGATGGGCACGGCCTGCGTCTCCTTGTTGTTATTGCCCATCATGCCGACGCCAAAGTGAGGCGCCAGTGTTGGGACACGAGCGACTGTTTTTTTGCTGTCAGTTTTGATCTGGAAAGCTTGTAGCCGGGGGACACAACTCAAGGACAGAGAGAGAGAACGCACTCGGCCAGTCAAACTTGACGAGCTTGGTCGTCGTCTTGCCCGTCTCATCGTCGCGCACGACAACACGACCGCCGATGGTCAGGTCGCGGTCCCACCAGGTCTGGTTGAGCGCGCCGGCGTAAGGGGCGACGCCGAGCTGGACGTAGCCGGCCTTGTTGGGCTTGCTGCTCACGGGCTTGAGGCGCGCCGTCAGCGCGTCGATGTGGCCCGCGATCATGGCCACGCCGTTGCCGGGCTTGTAGGCCTGGCCGACCGAGAAGGCGATCAGCGAGCTGCCGTTGCGCGTCACGTAGTACTGGCCGCCGGCCTTGACCTTGCCGGTCCAGTCGTCGCGGGCGGGAAGCTGTCGTTGAGGGGCGCGTGATCCCATATGTCAGCTTAACCTGCCCCAGAAATATTTCCCTGGCTCCTCCGCTCCGTCTCATCTCACCTCCTTGTACCCGGCCGCCTCCAGTTTCGCCTTGAAGTGGTCGACGGCGTGGAAGACGGTCGGGTTCCCGGTTAGAAAGTCGCAAAAGGGCTTGGTGAAGACCTCGGGCCGACAGTCGCGCACGGCGCAGACGGGACACACGGGCGACTGCACGATGTGGTCGACGCCGTAGGGCAGCTGGACGGCGCAGCGGACGCACGCACGCAGCGCACGGCGCTCCACGTCGCGCATCAGATCGCCCGCGATCAGGTACCGGGCCTCGTCCGTCGCGGCGCGCGACTGCTCGTTCCCGCTCCCGGGCTGGGGGTAGACGTTGGCGGACGGTGTCGGCATGGCGGCGACGGACGGCGACGGGGCGACCAGCGAGGTGGAGGATGAGGCGAGGGCGGCGGAGCGGAGCGAGATGTTGGATGCGCGAGCTCGCAGGAACTCGGGGGTGTGCTTCGTCATCGCTGGACCCGTCTTACTAGTTAGATGCGATGCTGTCTGTCTCGGCGCTGTGGTTCGGGATGGAAAGAAAGAAAGAAGACCAGGAGATCTTGCCAAGTTATCGGTGACACAGGACACTTGTCGACGTTGGGTATCGCGAATGGATGAGGGGAGTGCCGAGGACAGCGTCTCGGGACTGAGTCGGGCGGCTTCTTATCGGAGCTCTGGTGGTACGGTTGCTATGGCGTAAGCTGGTGGCAGCTGACCCCTGTCTCAGTAGCACGTGCACCCGTCTTGCGGTCCGCCATGTTGTCCACCTGCCAACCTGGAAATCCAATTCATCAAACGGCTTTCGGATGTCCATCCGCCTACTCCTGGCTCAGAATGGCCATCTTGGCGGAGGCTGAATTGGGTTTTCTGCCAGGGCCCTGTACCCCAGGCTTGGCTCATGCTGCTGAACAGTGATATCCAATCAATCCATCATTTCATTTGATGCCGCATGTTGCTTCTGATCCACCCGCCCGACATTTGGCACCGCTGGCACATCTCCCCATGCTTAATTCAACCTTCCTGCAGCCTTCTGCTGTTCCTGGGTCTGTGGCCTGATATCAAATGCAAGTTCATGGATTAACGGGTTGCATTCTGCGGGTCATGGGATAGCATCTGCCGTGCATACGTCTCCTGCAGCTACAAGCCACCGGTCTGACCCGTCATTGGCTGCCTGAAAGTACTTTGCAGATGCTTGTCTGTGTTACCTGCTGATTGCAGCAAAGCCCTGTGCTTCATACTGGGAACCAATTCTACCATGTATTTATTTCTCGTCCCCATTTCATGTCCCAAACGCTCCGATGATCTTGGCAGCACTACTCCACTAGCGCACAACTAACAGCCATGGCGTCTCCCGCTGCCAAGCCTTCGAATCCGAGCGCCACGAATTTGAAGGCCGACGCCATCACTAACACGGGAGAAAAAGGCCATAGAGAAACTCAGTCACCGCCTCACCTCGGAGAGCCGCAAGCTCAAGCGCCAGCAACGGTCGACCAAGAATCAGGCCGAGCGGGCAATGCCCATCCTAGTCAAGAACATGACCCCACGCTCCGTGGCTTTCGCCTCATCGCTGTCGCGGTGGGCGTCTGTTTCGGCGCGCTGATGATGTCCCTTGACATCGCCATCATCGGCACCGTCAGTCACCAAAACGCTCAAGAACCTCGTTCTTCGATCAACACTTAACTGTATCAAGCAAGGCTGACACCCCAGCTGCCAGGCCCTGCCCTCCATCATGTCCGAGTTTGGCGACACCACCCAGATCGCCTGGTACCCCGCCGCCTTTACTCTCGCGACCTGCGCACTGACGCCCGTGGCCGGCAAGATGGCCGCCGTGTTTCCCCTCGATCTCGTCTACAGCTCTTTCACTTTCATCTTTCTCGTCGGCAGCATCCTCTGCGGCTGGGCCCCCAGCAGCGCCGCCTTCATCGCTGGCCGCGCCGTCGCGGGAATCGGCGCCGCCGGCGTCTCTAGCAACGGCCTCACCATCCTCGTGACAATCGCGCCCGTTGGCCGCAAGCCTGCCCTTATGGGCGCCGGCGCTGCGTGCTTCGCGCTCGGCCTGGTGGTTGCTCCTTTGCTTGGCGGAGCGTGAGAGCGCCCCGTTTTCTCTTGCCCTTCTTGTCTGCTTGCCCTGCTTCCTGACACTGACGCACTCTTTTCATGCTCAGATTCACCACCCGCCTGACGTGGAGATGGTGCTTCTGGATCAACATACCGTTCAACCTCCTCACTCTCGTCGTTGTCTCCTCCTTCTTCCGTCCTCCCCAAGGCCGTACTGGCAGTGTGGGTGGTCGCATCAAAAGTCTCGACCTGGTTGGCTGTTTCCTCTTCGTCCCAGGCGTCTTTATGCTCCTGTTGGCCCTGGAGTGGGGCGCAGATCGCAGGTCGTGGAGCGACCCGACCATCATCGGCCTCTTTGTCGGCGCAGGGGTCACCCTTATTGTCTTTGTCGGCTGGGAGTGGTCAAGGGCTGCCGATGCCATGATACCAGGTAGCGTGGTGAGGCGTAGGACCGTCGCCTTCACTTGCCTCTTTGCCTCGACGCAGATGGGTGGCCTCACTATTGCGGCCTACTACCTTCCGGCCTGGTTCCAGGCTGTTCAGGGCGTTAACCCACTCGACAGCGGTATTCGCATGCTGCCGACCGTCCTTACACAGATCGTCACCACCATCATAGCAAGCGGATTGGGTGAGTAGTCAGCCGATGAGCTGCTCACACGACACATGTCCAGTTTACTGACCAATTCTCGTCCCAACCATCAGCAAGGCGAATACGATACTACAACCCCTGGTTTTTCTTGGCCCCAGTATTCCTCTGCACATCCAGCGCGCTCTACACAACCTTCACGGCATTCTCGACGCCCCCGAGTCACTGGATCGGATACCAGGTCATCCAGGGTTTCGGCGCGGGCTTCGGAATGCAGATGAGCTCGCTCGCTGTCCAACTTGAGCTCAAAGACAGCCCTGAGCTCGTGCCCGTCGGGATCGCCTTCGTCATCTTTGTTCAGTACCTTGGCGCATCCATTCTCCAGGTCGTGGCCGGCACCGTCTTTAACAGCGAGCTCAGCTCACAGCTCATGCGGGCCGACGTCGGTCTCTCCCCTGCACAGAAGGACCTGCTTCTGGCGGCGGGCCTCACTCACATGCGCGAGGTGACGGCCACACATTTCCCGCAGCTCCTGGAGCCTATTTTGGAGTCATACAATGCTGCCATCACCAGAGTATTTGTGGGTTCTGCACGTCTCTTTCGCTTGATGACTGTAGATAGAGTCGGCATAGTTTGCCAGTCTCCTCTTCTTCCAAGTTCCGACTCATCTTTCTCGCGCTGTTCTCTGCTCACACTTTCTCTTGTTCGGACAGTTCGTTCCCGTTGCCGCCGCCGCCGCCGGCTTCTTGCTCGCCTTTGGGATCAAATGGACGGCTGTCGAGCAGCCAAAGGGGAGCAGTGCAGATGCTGGCGCTGGGGGACTTGCTGCCTACCCTATCAAAGAGTCTGCCGCGCCATCCGCTGCGAAGTCTCCAGTACAAGTTCCAGTGCCGCAGGAGGGGCGCAATAGTGCCTGAAGCAGCCATGATCACATTAGTTAGCAACGAACATGCCACGGGGCCTATGAAGGTGCAACAGCACACAGGAGGGTGGCTGCGGATGGTCTTGGGTGCTAAGGTAGTAACCTCTTGCTCTGGCAACCATGGCGGCCCACATAATGTCATAAATCCATATGCTATCGACCGCAGGGAGCGAGCCAAGTCGGTCTTCACGTCATTCATCCACCGCCGCAATAACTCGGGCGGCTCGGGTCTGGCCTCCTCCATCGCGACGGAACGGCAACAGCAGCCCCGGGAAAGACGGGCCTCCAACGACGCCGTCGTCCCAGAGCCCTTCTCACCGGCCAGGCCAGTCGAGATGGGAATCCCTGGTTTCCAGCGTCCTTTTTCTCCTACTGGTTAGTGATGAGGACGTTTGTGGCCGAACTTACCCGGCGCCGGTTGTAGCGCGGCGCGCCCTCACGGGCTGACCGCTCCAGGACCCCACCGGGTTAGGGCCTCATGATGACAGCAAGATTAAAGACCCGATGCTGCTGGCCACTATGTGAAAAGAAGCCGACGATAACGCTGCTTCGGGCCCCGAGGATAAGTAGTTGCCCCGTCGATAGTGAAGCTTAAGCTCAAACCGCACTGCCCTTCTTATACGCCTCAAGGCTTAGAAATACCATCGTCGTATTGCTTAAGAAGACTGGCAATGCTTGCATTTCCCGATTAGCCGCCACCGGCCTGGAAGGGACACCCCCGGCGTTCGTCCAATTCGAATTAACATCAGCATTTAGCAACAGCTCGACGACGTCGGCGTGGTCAGCATTGGCCACGGCCCATACAGGATCCGACAAATACTCACCACCGTTATTTATTTTTGTGCTGCTTTCGATTCGAAAGGTTGGAGAAGGACTTGGACCGTTCTCACCTTCCCGTCGGTTGCAGCCGCCTACAGCGTCGATTTAACGCGGTTGGCACCATCTTGCTACCACTGTTTATCCGCCCTTTACGTGCTCTAATACTCTGGCCTGCACCCACCAAAATACACAATGTTCGTGGCTGTCTGCGTTGATCAACGTTATGGGTGAGAACAGTAGATACTCTTATTGTCTAGGTAAAAGGGAGGTTCCTTCGTGCGAACCTCTTCTAGATATAGTCATTGCCATCGGGTAATCCGGCACATCGCACGAAGCAAGTCCCTGTCTGACACTTGCTCCGAGCAATGCCGAACCTCCGTGCATTGGCCTTGGCATGCCGGTGATCTCCGTGGCGGACCCTCCGTGCCGGGAAGCCCTTGGCTTCCGTCCGGAGGCTCCGGCCCTCGGCGTCAGGTCTTGGCCTCGTGCGACCCATGGCTGCTCTTCCAACACACAACTTTCCGCCTCTTTTCAACGACCCCCAATCGGCTCTGACAGTCCCTCGCTCAAAGCCACCTCCTCATCAATCTTCCAAGCTTCGGGGTTTAAATCGTCAACGTACCAAATCAGAAACAAACCCATAACGACAGCCATTAGAGCCATATCAAAAATATACAGAAAGATCTCGTTTGAAATCAGGTAGCCGTCGTTACCTTGGAGATATTCAACCACGCGGAAAATGTTCCGGACCAGGATAAAAACGCTCACGCCGTACAGTACAAACAGATGCCTCTGCCACGGGATGTTAGTCAGGAGGGGCGGCTGCCTAAACAAGCGGTGGTGGAAAACGGCGGCGTTAACGATAAAAACGCCGAAAAAAGCGATCTGGATGAAGAGGCCGATGAGGATGATCTTTTCACCGATATTGAACATGTCCAGGTCGCCTTTAGTCTGCAGGCCGCCGCCAGCCAGTTGTAAGAAAAAGGAGAGGACGTCGCCGCTGACAAAAATCTTTGTCGTATAGGAGGCCTTAATGGGCGCAATATGGGTGGCGCGTAAGGCGATGATGAGGCGACCGAGAATGGCGTAGATGGAGGCCGCGAAGACGGCGGGCGCGAGCAGGATCAGGAGGGACTGCATGATAAAGGGAATGAGTTCGGTCTTGTTGAAATGCGACATTGCTCGTCCGACATATCCGACCGCCTCGACTATTCGACTTTGTTAGCTTTAACGTTAAATAACTATTGCAAGAACAGCGGGGGGAGGAAACTATCCCGGATATTTACCCCCGACATGGTGAGATAAAAACGTACAAATTCCGCCAATGGCGAACGCGGTGAAATAATATGATTTGCGTTGGAAAATCATTTTGAAATGGAAGATGGTAGCGACGGCAAATATAGTGACGGCGGCGACGGCACCGGGCAAGGATGGGTCATATCGATAAAGCTGGAAGTCGACTTTGCCTGCGTCTGCCCCTGTGCCGCTCATTGGGGTGTTGGAAGCCATTTTGGCAAGAAGTGAGTTTGTCTTTTTGGCTGGGGGAACGCGTTTTGTAAGACGGGAGTTGTACTACCGAGCCCAAAAATTCAAAACTCTCAAGCCAAGAGAAGGCTGGCATTTTTATATATGGTCTCCTCCATCTTGCTTCATCTCGGTCTGGACCAGAACCGCAGACCCCAAACAGCTAGTTACTCGATGTGTGGCCGCATGCCGTTTCTAGCGTGATAAAGGGGCTGCTTACAAGGCTGAGCCCATTATCGGTCCAGCTTTAGGTCCTGAACAAACGCGAGTAGAACACGAGTAGAACGCGAGTAGAATACGAGTAGAGTACGAGCAGAATACGGGCAGAATACGAGCACAACATGAGCATTGCTCAGGGTGGGGTAGTGGGTCCTGACTATGGCGGAAATTGAAATGCCTTACGCATGAGCTTGCGCCTTCCGAGCGGGAGTCAAGTGGGGCAGAACCACATTTTCGGACCAGGGACCGAACCTGGTCCAACATACAAACACCAAGTCCGTCACGATGCCGGACAGCTCGCCGAACTCGCCGCTTACGGATTTAAGTTATGGTGATTCCATACATGCTGCTCCCTCGTCGCAGGACACGAGGGAAAACAGCAGGCGCGTTCGGTCTGTTGTCGTCAATCGCCGTTCTCATGCGAAATCGCGAACCGGATGCCGGGCATGCAAAAGGCGCCGGATCAGGGTAGGCACAACTGTTGTTTTACCCCTCGTTTCCTTCTCCTCCTAACTTCGGGGCCCTCTTGCAAGATATTATAAACGTTCACCATCATGCTTTACACACATTTCTGATGAAAAGTGCAGTGCGATGAAAACCGACCTTCATGTCGCAATTGTGTGAAACACAATGTGACATGCGATTTTGTCCAATCTGATGCCTCGGCCGCCGCGACGGCTGCATCGTCGCACCGAGACCCATCGCCACTTCACTCGCCATGCGATATCAACTTGATGGATCTCGAACTCGTGCACAATTTTTACCACGTTTACATGTACGACCTTGGCCAGTGATCCGGCAGTCCGGCAGCTGTTGCGGACCACAGCTGTCCATATGGCCGTCGACTGCGAGTACCTCATGCGGCCCATCCTTGCTGTGTTGGCTCTCCACCTGTCTCGCTATCGCCCGCAAAAGAAGACTGTCTACCTCCAGCGCGCCATGCAACACCATCAGGCTGCCAGCTCTGCCGCCATCGAGCTCCCAACCGACCTAAAGGCTGAGGAGTGCGAAAGGCTGCACCTGTTCTCGGTGCTGACGGTTTACTACGGTAAGCCGTGACATAATAGCCCTTCTATGATATTTCCAGATTGCTAACACGAGTATGTTTCCCCTTAGCTATGGGGTGTCCCGTCAACGAAGCTGATCTTGCACCGGAGAGCCCCTTGAACCCTAATTGGCTGCGTCTTCTTCACGGGATGGAACCTATCCTGCACGTGCTGAACCCTCGCGAGTACCGCGGGGTGCTGACGCCCCTATTCGACTTTGGTCGGAGGCGCATACAACCGTTCCCTGGGAACTACGCCGCCCCGGGCCCGAGCTTGCTGGTTGACACCCAGTCCCTCATCCACCGTACATGCACCAACCCTGATCTTGCCTGATCCTGCCGCCATCCCGCGGCGCCATGGCCGCGGCGAATGCAATGCCAGAATCGTCCACATCGACGTCGGCAGCAGCGCAGCCGACCTGGACCAAAATCGAGCCGTGGGACATCCTGACCTGGCAGTGGACGCAGGGAAAAGACTTCCTACCGTTGCTCGAAACTGTTCCCCCTCCGCAGGAAGCCGTCGTTATTCTTTGCCCATTGTCTGCTCGTGCTGAAGAAGCTCGAAAACCAGTGGTGGGTGGAGGGTTGGGCGGACCGCCTGATGGGAAAGATTTGGGCGTTGCTGGACGACGAACATCGCCATTGGATTGGCTGGGTGATCGAAGAGATGGGCTGGATTCCGCCGAGATAGAGCGGCTGCACGTCATTCACCGCCGGCACCATCCAAGAGTTTGGTCTCGTCGATTATGAAGTACCGATCCCTGTACTCGGTGCAGCTTTTAAGGCCTAGGGCCGACTACAATTCGAGACACGACTGATGGAAATTTCACGGTGCGCATCCCTCTTCCTTTTGTCCCCTCCTGGGCCGCAATGGTATAGTGGCAAAGAAACTTGCTCAGGGCCAGGGGTTGAACCTTGGCTTCGGCTCTCGCTTTCGATCAATGGGCGGTTAGATGATCAAGGTAGTTAGGTCTGCCCTGGCAGCCCTACCGTCCTGCCAGGAGAAATGTGGCATTGTCTTCATTTCGTCCCCGCAGAAATGGGTCCTGCCAGGGTCCACACCTCACAGCTGTCACCAAAAAAAAATGGCAGGCACGGTCCACGTGCCAGGGAGAGCCTGGCCCGACACTATTCATGATCGCCTTTGAGTGCATGAAAGCGCTTTAAACGCTTCGAAACGAGCCTGACGCCTCATCTCATCTGCTCTACGACTCGCAGATATTGCCTGATTTGACAAGACCTCGCGAGCGCACCCGAGCATATAAGGGCATTTCCGGCACCAGACAGAGCGCACGAACATAGCTAGGTCAACCTCTCCATCTTTTTCCTCTACATGCCTACTTTTGTGCCGTTGTGACTTTGACGACTGCCTTATGAGGAGCAATCGTTCCGGGGCTGATGGCAGTGTGAAGATCCTGCAGCCAATCCAGGCGTCGTCTCCTTACTCTTTGCGTGCAATGGAATCATCCCCGCCCTGCACATGCGGACGTCGAGCCCAAGGTGCTGCTCGGCGGGGGTGGGTTCAAGCATCGTCCCGGCTTGTGGTTTAAATCCCCTACTGTGCCTCCTGAACCAAGATGCAGTCACTTGGTTTTAGTATGTAACTAACGCGAAAGCCGATTCCCGCTCGCTAATTAGCCATGCCATGCCTATGAATGCTAAGAACGCCGATGTGTACGTTCGGTGTCACGCGGAGGTTGCCACCGGCCCCGGGCCAACGAACAGCGGGGCGCCTATTGATTGGTACGGACCAAAGGGGAACAAGACCCCTGCAGATAACAGACAGGCTAGGCGCTCAGCCCCTCCTCAGATACGTACCTAACCCTGCAAAGCACGGGCCATATAAAGGCCTATATAATAGGGGAAAACTTTGCTAGAACCTCGAGGAGATTTTGCTTTTTTAAGCACCTTTTTAAGGCTATAAGAAGTTTATTATAATACAGTGATTTTACCAAGCCGATTTTGTTCTTTTGTTACAAATAAATTTTTTATTGCCCTGGATTGCTCCACAGCAGCCGCTTTATTTTTTTTCCTAAATTTTGGCGGGGCTGCTATGAAACGATCCCTTTTTATTTTTAGCGCATTAAGCTTGGAATTATTTTATTATACAAATTTACGGTTGCACCGGTGTTTTTAGGGTGTTTCTCTGCATTACCACTGCGCCGGGGCCAAATTGTATAAAAAATTTTCGGATTGGCCAAATAAAATAAATATAATCCTTATTTTAATTATTACAATTTTAAAAAGTGTTATAGTAGTGCTGCGTGTATAAATTGCCGAAAATTTGGGCTTTTAGTATACGGACGAAAAAAGCACTATCGGAATTGATATATTGCCAAATGTAACACGATTATATTTATATTGCAAATAGTGCTACCGGCCAATTAAAAAAGGCTTGTTTGTTTGTTTTTATTATTTTACTAAAAAAAGGGGCTAATTGTTCTAATTGGAACGATTATTTTTATGGCTAATATTATTATAAATTTTCCGAATACTGGTGCCCAAAGCAAATAATATAAAAAATAAAAGGCTATTATTCCCGGTTAATTATTATTTTTTCCTATTATTATAAGCCTGTCCTTTTTTGGAAAAAATCGCTTTATCCAAATAAAAAGGGACCAGTAAGCATTTTGTTAAAACTTAACAGCGCGTATAAAAATCCTTAATAAAAACCTTAATCTTTTATTTGCTTTAACCTAATCGGCCCTTTAAAAAGCAAATTATTAACGAAATCAGATTGCTCAATTAATAAAAACCTATTCGGAACAGCAAACTATTAAGCTTAACTTTATAAAAAAAAATCACAAAACAGATTAAAAATATAAAAGCACAAATATAAGAAAAAAAACCAAAAAGCCTTTTTTTATTTGACCGAAAAAATTCGGAAAAACCAACGAAACCTAATCAAATTATCCAAATATATTGCCAGGAATATCAAAAAACTAAATAACAGTATTAAAATAACCGATTCGAACTATGCGGACCTTTTTAACCGCCTAATCCAAATTTTCGAAAAATTGGATGCCCGGATTAAAAAAATCCAAAATAAATTAGCCCAAATTATACTATTTGCATATAATATTCAAACTAATTAAAAAAATACCCTTTTGTTCGATAAAATAAAAAAACGGTGTGAACAACTTTCATAAAAAATCTAAAAATGAACCTTTTTAATAAAAAACCAAAATAATACTTTTATAGCCCTGAAATATAATTTAGAAAATTTATCAGAAATTTACAAAAACCAGGCCCGCAAAATTAGCAGAATTTTTTTTCCGCCACCCCCTTTATACGCCGATAACCGATAGCTATCCTTGAATTTCATAATTATAACCGGCCAATCAAATACGGGCATCGGCCTTTTAAAGGAACGGTTTAAATCAGTTTCCTTTTGGATAAAAGGAAAATCCCTAATCCAAAAAGACAGAACCCCCCGTTTGTGTAACATTAGCCGCTTTCGCAACCGATAAAATACACCTATGTTAAACGCTAATAACGCTATTGTTTTATATATTTCCCCGTTATTTAATAACCTATAAAAAAAGGGGCAGGAAAATAATTAATTCTTTTTTGCCCAAAGGATAACTATTTGTCGGTAACCCCTAACGAAAATTATATAGCCTGGATGGCAGAGATATACCAAAGGTTGGTAATTATGCATATTACTGTTTTCGCCTTTAAAAAAGGCATCCCCGATCGATTAATTATCCCTAAGGCGGTTTAGTAACAAATTTTTAAATTTTGGCATTAATACGAATATATCCGGGATATGTATCAGGCCGTTTCCCAAATAGTTTAAAATTAGATTATTTTTACCCAGGCCCAATTTAAATGTTTTAAGGAAACAATAGTTGAGCAAAATAATAAATTTGCCGAAAAAATCTGAAAAACCCTTTTAAAAGCCACCATTAACCAAATGGTAAAAAAATATGCTATTAATTAGCTAGTTAAAATATAAAAAGCTTATTAATAAGTTTTGGTTATTATATACGCCCGGTTTAAAAATATAATAATTAATATACAAGCCTGGGCCGGAATAATAAAAAGCCAAATTTATAGCACGGAATAAAGGCTGGTTTATATAAAAAAAAGACAGGGATATATCGAAAACCAATAATAAGTTATAGAAAAACAGGTAAAAAAAATCGCCTGTTAATAAAAAAATGGGCCCGAAAATTAATATAAAAATGCTATTAATAAATATCGACCGGATAAATACCCCGAACCTTTGATATTCTGTTTATGGTAAGCTTTGCCCCAATATTTTGGCAGGTTACCCTTATGGCCCTAATTAGGCCGTGACCAGCCAAAATATCCTTTGCCAGGTTTTAGTTATCCGAAAATACTCCGTTCAAAAATAACCCGTTTATTTAAAAAAAGGCCGCAGGATCGAGCCTAGTATTTTTAGAACTAAAGCAGTCCAGCTTTATAATCCAATAATATATTGCCGGAACCTTTCAAGGGTTAATATAAACCATTAATAAGCAAGTTTAGCAGGCCAGCATAACCCAATTGGCCGGGAATAAACCCAGCCTACCGCCCCGGGGCGTATTTGCCTTAAATAAATCCGACCCCCCGGAAAATAAACCCTTTTTATCGGATAATAATAGGCCCGGGCATTTTAAAAAACCACCAAACCAACCTTTAAGGCCTTCCTTCCACCGGCCTTACCAATCCCCTTTTCCGGACGGATAAAAAAACCGGCGGTATGGAAGGATTTATATTTTTAACCCTATAATTTTTAAGCATTCCGCTGCTTTTAACGGAACCCGAATATCCTTCTAAAACTGGTGGTTCCAAATTAATATTTATATAGAAATATCCAAAAACAGATTTAACAATAATTTATATCGCATTATATGGATTGGTTTTTTATTAAAAAGGTTTGTTTTATAATATTATGTATCCCGGGCAAAATTATTAAAAATATTAGGATTTATGAATAATTGGAAATTTTATACTTTTGCCTTTAAAAGCCATTATAAAAACCCAAATAAAAAACAAACGGAGGCTAACAAAATGCGGATGCTTAAATATAAAAAAAATATTGCTAGTTATATTATAAAGCTTAGCTAATATAATTATATTGCTAAATGGTCCGGAATTATTTTTTAAAACCATGTACAGAATGTTTTCCCCAAATAGATAATTATTTTGGTATATTTTTTTAAAAATAAACTTTTTTAAAATAATACCGAATTTTTGGATGCTTATATAAAGGCAAGGCTTATTTATGAACAAATATTGGCAGATAATGCATTTATCAAAAAATTATAACCGGAAAGGATATAAAAAAATAAAAAAAAGGGAAAAAATAAGCCGATTTCGATACAGAAGCGTTCGAATGCGGGCTGTTCCCGTAATAATAGCTTTAAAAACCCCCAAAACCTATCCTTAAATATATAAAAAAAGTTTACCGGTGAAAAAAAGGACCGGAATTGGCCCAATTTCCGAGTAATATTGGAAAAGATCGATTAAAAGGATATAAATAACCGGAAGGCCCGAAAAATCGATTATTGGAGGTATGGTAAAAATTTTTATTATATTTTGGATTATTATGCCAAAAAGGATATTAAAAGCAAGGATATTTTTTTGTTATTCGGGAAAATAACCGGTATTAAAAAGAAACCCACGAAAGTTTCGAACCCGATAAATAGAAAGGAGCCCCTACCAAAAAAAGCCCGGATTACTGGAATTTAATCCCGGGATTATAAACCAACCAGTATTTTTTTTAAAAAAATTGAAACGGATTTTAATTGTTAAAAAAGGGGGGCCCTATTTATCCCGGTTATAGGAACCTATTTATTAATCGGTATAATGAGGCTTATTATAAGCATATTTTTCCAGGCAAAAAATGGGGGCCTGAAAATCCCGGTGCATATTTTACTGGATATTAGAAATTATAAAGGCTATTTATTTTTGTTTCGGGTTGCTGCTAAACTCGAAAACAAAATTATAAAAAAAAGTACCCCAAAAATGTTTGCAAATTTTCGGAAAAACGGTATAATCCTGGTCCAGTATTATTTTCCGAATGTTATACTCCGGTACCTCGATTATTATGCCCAAATTATTTTGGATACTTTAAAACTTGATCCCAAATATAACGTTCTTTTACCAGTATAATGGATAATTCGGTATTATTCCTCGGGGTTTTTGCTAAAAAATCTAAAAAATATATAGTTTGATACGGCCAAATGTAAGATTTGCCGCAAATCCCGGACCCCGAAATATAAAAATTTTAAAGGCCAAAAAATATTTATACTATTATACCAGTAGTTTTAATCCTTGTAAAGAACACCGAAAAGCTATTTTTAACAAAAGCCAAAAAGGAAAACGAATTAGCGAACGTTTTTTTACGGTTTAGGGAATTTTTGCCCATTATATTAAAAAAAAGCAGCTATAAGGCTACCTAACCACCAACCGTAGGATTATAAAATTTATTTAAAAGAAAGGGCTACTTTTAATTGGGAACCAATTTATAATATGAGCAAAAAAAAGCTTAATATTTTTAAATTTTGGCTGATAAAAAACCTGGAAATAAAACAAATATAAAAAGAAAAGGGTAATAAGGGCATTATTATTATTCGCCGATAAAAAAAACCCGAATAATCTTTTGCAACCAGTTATTAATTATCAAAATATTAATTTAAAAATTATTTCTGAATATTACCCTATTTTTTTAATAATAAAATTTTAAAACCGTTTTTAAAATACCAAATAAATAACCAAAATAAACCTTAAAACCAAATTTTACCTGATACAAATAAAAAAAGGTTATAAATAAAAAATAGCTTTTAAATATAAATACAGCCTTTTTAAATTTATAATTATGCTTATAGGATTTATTGATGTATTTGTTACTTTTTAGCGCATAATAAACCACATTTTTATGGACCTAATCGATATAAAATTATTAATATATCTGGATAACCTTTTTATTTATACAAAAATCCTGAAAAGATATGATAGGTTAATATAAAAAATATTATAAAAGTTTACCAAATATTACCTTGCTGTTACTCCCTGTAAATATATTTGGGAAATTTAAAAAATAAAATTCCTGGGATATATAATCGGATAAAATGGTATTCGAATATCCCAAAATAAAATTGAGGCTATTTTTTAATAATAATTACCCAATTAATTATAAAAATGCCAATTATTGGTGGGTTTTGCAAACTTTTATTAACGGTTTATAAAAAACTTTTCCAAAATTGTAAAGTTTTTGATAATTGCAAATGTATTATTAAAAATCTATAAACCTGAACCATAAAAATGTAAAAAATATTTGATGCTTTTAAAAAAGCCTTTATTTTTCCCCCAATTTTAAAATATTTTGATCTAATATTTCCTGTTATTATGGAAACGGATTTTTTAAATTTTGCAATTAGGATAATGCTATTTTAACAGAATCCCGGGAATAACAGGCTTTATTTAATAGTTTTTTATTTCCGAAAAATAATAATAGCAGAAATTAATTACAAAATCTACGATAAAAAATTCCTAACTATTATTAATTGTTTTGGCAAATAAAAATATTATTTAAAAAAAGCACAATATTATATAAAAATTTTCACAAATTTTCAAAACCTATTATATTTTATAACGGCCAAAATTTTTAACCGCCAGCAAGCTAAATAAATTTAACAATTATTTAGTTATTAATTTTTAATTAATTACCGATTTGGGAAACAAAACGAAAAGGCCGATATTTTTTTTAAACTAAAATAATACTAACCAAAAAAAGGGGGGGATAAAAACCAACCAATTATAATAGTTTTGCAAAAAAAATACTTTGCAAAAAAAACCCCAACAAATTCCTCCGTTTTTTTAATACCAGCCCGATTTTGCAGCATTCCAATATTTAAATGGAATTTTAAATTTACAAACCAAATTAAACAGGTTGCCCTAATCGATAAAAAATATCAAATATATATAAAAAATCCATATAAAAAAAACCACCAAAAAAAGCCTCCTTTATAAATATAACAAATTTTGGATTCCAGTTTAGCTGAAATTTAAAAAAAAAATTTCATTTTAAATATAACACTAAAATAATAAAATATATAGGTATAAATAAAATTTTGGAACTAATTACCCGATATTTTTGGTGGCCAAATATAAAAAAAAATATCAGGAATTATATTCGGAGCTATTTGGAATACTAATGGAACAAAATCTCAAAATACGCCCTTTTTGGCTTTTTTTAGCTTATAAAATTATACTATTAACCCTGGCAAACGGTAATTATAAATTTTATTACGGATTTATCCAAAAGCAAAAAATGCAATTTTATTTGGGTAATGATAAATCCTTTTATTAAAATGGCGCATTTTGTACCTTTAAAAAAGGGGGAAAAAAAACGGATAATTTTATCCGCATTTTCGCCCGAAAATATTGGCAATTTCACAATATACCCCTGGATATTATTTTAAATCAAAATTCCAGGTTTATAATATATTTATAACAGGATTTTTTTAAACTGATTAGTATTAAACCAACAATAAGCACAATTTTCCACCCGCAAATTGATAGGTAAATAAAAAAATTTAATCAAATCCTGGAAATATACTTGCGTTTTTTTATTAATTTTGAAATATCCAACTAAACAAATCTATTATTTATAGCAAAATTTGCCTATAATAATATTTTATTTTTCAGCATATTAATATTTTTTTATGCTAATTATAAATTTAATCCAGTAGCAAATAACCCTTTAATCCCAAAACAAACTTATTTATATCCGGTTAGCAAATTATACATATACTGAATATATAAAATCTATAATAAAGCCAAATTGCATTTAAAAAAACCTGCAACAAAATAAAACGATAAATGGATAAAAAATAAATATTACTCTTAATATTTATAAAAAAAAAATTTGTAATGTTTAACGCAAAAAATATTAAAATCTAATGCCCAGTAAAAAAACTTAATGCTAAACTTTTGGGCCCTTTTTGTATTATCCAAATTTTAATGCTTATAATAATTAAATTAACGCTTCCCGATTTATAAAAAATCCACCCTACCTTTTATATATCCTTTATTAAACTTTACTGGTCAGAATTTTATAAACGATCCGATCCAAAGCAAATTAAAAATGAGGCTTTACTTTTCGAAAATACCTGGAATATAAAAAAAGTCCGAAATTTACAATTCGAGGGAAAAATTGTAGAATATAGGGTTAAATGGCTAGATTTTGACAAAAGGAAAAACGATATTTGGGAACCCTGGGAAAGTTTCGAAGGTGAAAAAGCTAAGGAAAAGGTACGGGCTTTTCACTAATAACACCCTTGCAAGCCACAGGATCCCAAAGTTTAAAGCGCGGGACAAGCTTTGGAAAGAAAAGGGTAATATTATGCGGAGGTTGCCACCGGCTCTGGGCCAACAAATAGCGGGGCGTTTATTAATTGGTGTCACGCGGACTTAGCTTCGACAGTCATTGGGGCGCCTACAAAAGGGCCAACAGAGGCACAAAAACCTTACAATAGATAGGCGCCTGACCCTGCTGCTAGGAGATGCGCTTTTGGGATACGTACCCTAGTTTAGGATCGGTACCCGAATTAGGAGCGCACGGACCCCCAGCCCTTTTATATAATAGGGGTTGCCCAAAGGCCCTAAATCGCTGGAAGGGGATTTTTTCCCCAAGCACCTTTTAAAATTTTAAAAAATTTATTAGCAAATATAGGATTTTTCTCAAACCTGCACTTTGTACTTTTGTTATAAATCTATCTTTTTTCCCTTAGGACCGCCCTGTAACAGCCTTTTATTTTTCCTTTTAAATTTTGGAAAGGTTGTTATAGTGAAAGTCCACCCGCCCAATGAGCCCAATTGCTTTTTTTGTGGCCATTATCCTTAAAAATGCTGCTGCAATACTATACTTTTGGGTTGCAAATCTAGCAAATACCCAAAAAAAAACCCTAAAATAAAGGACGAGAAAAGTTTTATCGGTACCTGGATATTAATATTGTCCGTTCCAGCTTTTTTTTGGTGTTTGTGTTATACCCGACCCGCAGTACCAGGGTTTTTTTGATACTAATACCATTTTATCCGGTTTGAAAGGGAAATTTAGGCCGATGCATTAATTAATTTACCTATTATAAAGCCCTATTAAGAATAATAATTGGCCCTTAACGAATTGCCTGCCTTTTTATTAATCCCCAAACCCAGCAAATGTTAACGGGCCTTTTTGGGCAAATTTCCATAACAAAATTGTTACAAACGGTTCTCTGCTCCTAGGGTAGGGTACGCTAGGAAAAGTGCTAAGCAGTATAATTTTCACAAGGTTGCTTGTGCTGGGGAACTGGAATAATAATAAAGGTTTCGATTATTTGCCCAAAGGGTTGCTTTGAAACTAACTTAAATTAACTAATGCCAAAGCCTTAGTTAAGAATTATCCAATACAGTAAAAAACCTTTACCTTTATATATCCGTAACCCTTTTATACTATATTTTTTTGGATTTATTGCTTTGCTATAAATCCACAAATCCTTGGATTTGTTACTTTGCTACAGATCTATAAATCCTGATTAGGTAAATACCTGGTTATATAACCCTTTGCACCATCCTGGTTTTAATTATTTAACCTTTAACTTTTATAATTGCGGGATAAAAGCGTTATACTAGGGATTAGCCCCAGCCCTTTTGCTTTTTGCCAGCTATGGTTGTAATATCAGGTTTCCCTTTTTAGGCCAAATTTTTTTGGCCATATTTGTAGCCCTATCCTTTTATTAGTAATAAGTACTTTTTTTCCTCGTTATTTTTTGTCCCCCTTTTTTTTAACAAAATATTTGGTCGGGTGCAAAAATACCGTTTTGCTAAAAAAATCCTTCACTGCAAAAGGCTTTTAGCTGCTATTTTTTTTCGTTTTTTTAATATACTTTCCTATTTTTATTGCGAATTTTTGGATCGCGCCTTATATACGGCCTTTTTTTAGGATTTTTCTCGGTGCATAAAATGCTTTTATATTAACCGTTCTGATTGCAATATTCTAAACCTTTTATTTGCCAAGCTTCGAAATATTATAATTCAATATAATAAGCTGGAAACCAAGCTGGAAAAAGCGGAAAAAAAAAATTTTTATTTGCGATAATAAAAATAAATATGGTTAAAAAAAATAATGCATACTGTTTGTTGCAAAATCGATAATATTAAGGAGCTGAAGCAAATTAAACAGGAAAAGGCCGAAAAGGCGGCCGTTTAGGCCCCTGTTGCTTTTCCAAACCTGCTAATTTCCGACTTTTTTTTATTATTTTCAAATTGGGCTAATTATAGGGTTAACCCCAATTTTAATCTGCTAATTTTGCTTTAATCAGCTAAATTATTTTAATATTGGTATTTTAAATTAAAATCCAAATTTTGGCACTGGTATTAATTTTTTTCCAAAGGTTTTTTGCCGGTATTTCTCGAAAATTTTTAATGCACCTTTTAGGTTTATTTTTTTTTTCCAAATGTTTTTTTCGATTTTATATTTTGCCCATTTAACCAAATAATACTTAATTTTATTAATAATATTTTTATCCAAAAATTTTTCGATTTTGTATTTTTGTTTTGGGTTAATTTTTATTAATTTATTATTTTTAAACCCTAATAGTGCTGGTTCGAGCAAATTTATATAAAAAATCGGATGGTTATACATAATTGGTAGCAGTTAAAATTTATAATTAATATCGGAAATTTTTTTTAAAATTTTAAACGATTCCAATTTTTTATGGTTTAATTTATTATTTGGTTGTTTTATTTTAATATTGCATCGAAAAAAATAAATATTATTCCCCTTTTTAAAAGTTGGTTTTTTGATCCTTTTTTTATTGGCCTGTATAAATATGCACTGTTATAATTCTTTTAGTTTTACCTGGAGGTTTTTGTATAATTTGGTAAATTTTTTTACCTGTATTTTTGCTGCTAGGGTATATAGTTCTGCCTTAAATTTTTTATATACCATAAGTATATATTTATAATTTGTATAAAACGATATAATTTCTGTGCTTTTATATATTAAATTATTATATGCAAATTATGCTATAAAAAATAATTATACCCAATTATTTTATTTATAATTAATAAAATAATATAAATATTATTTTATAATTTGATTTATTTGTTTTATTTATTTATCCGTTTAAAGATAATAAATTGTGAAAAAGGCATATTTTGCGCCTAAATTTGTTATAAATTATTTCCAAAATTTGCTATTAAATAATTTGTTTCGGTTTAAGATTATGCATTTTGGTATTTTGTATTTTGCAATTATATTTCGAATAAAAATATAAATTAGGTTTATAACTTTTGCATTTTCCTTAAATGGCAGGTATATAATATATTTGGTAAATTAATTGATTATTACCATAATATTATTATATTAAATATTTATAAAAGGTTTTTTTAATTTAAATAGCCCTGTAATAAAATCCGCCGTAACTTTTTGCCATATTTTATTAAATACTGGCAAAGGTTGCAATAAATTATAAGGTTTATACCTGCTGGTTTTATTTTTTATATAATTTTTGTAATTTTTAATTGCATTTTGTACTTTGGCATAAATTTTTATAAACCCGTAATATTATTAAAGCTTTTTTCAGGTTTTAATAACCCTTTAATATTTATTAACCATTTGGTTATAAACCTGCTGGATATTTTTTAAGATCCAGCTTTTTTATCGGGTTATTTTGGCCAATGCCCGTTATACTGGAATCAGGGATCCGTTTGGTCCTTTGGCCAAAATTGCGCATATTTTTGGTAGCATATCCACCTAATAATCCGATTAACGGTTTAAAATATTTATTTGGCCATTTTTTAACCCTTTCCTAACCTTAATTCGAAAATTATAATTTTAAAAAAATTAGCTTTATCGGATTTATTTTTTATTTAGCATTTGGCTAATAATAAATTATAACAGGTTTTTATAATCGATATATACCACAATTTGGTGATTGGTTTTGTATAAATACACCTTTCATTTTTCCAAAACTTTAATAATAACAAAAAGTTTTTTATTATAAATTTGATAATTTAGCTTAAATTTATTTAATTTTTGCGAAAAAAATGCACAAAAGTGCAACCTTTTTTAATCGTTTTGCTATTTCAGTTATCCCTTAATAGCAAAATTTAACGTATCAATTTTAACCTTGAAAAATTTTTCTGGGTTTGGTATTTCTAATACCAATATTTAAATAATAGCTTTTTTTTAGCAATTTGAAAGCTATTTATTTTTATATTCTCCAATAAAACTGGGTATTATTTTTGGTAAAATTTATAAATAATATAACCTTTTTGTTAAAATTTTGGATAAATTTTCGGTAAAAATTTAGGAATTTTAAAAAGCTTTATATTTTTTTAACCGTGGTAGATACAGGCTAATTTTTTACCGTTTGTACCTTTTTGGGTTCCATCCGAACTTTTTTTTGTTTAATAACAAACCCGAGAAAAACCACCTTTAAAAAATAGCATATATATTTATCCAAATTAACCAAAAGTTTTGTATTTTGCAATTTTTGCAATATTTTGTACATATATTATTTATATTTTTCCAGCATTTTTAAAAAGATCAAAATATTGTTCAAATATATAAGGGTAAAAATATCGAGGTATTTTTATAATATATGGTTAATTATTTGCTGAAATGTGGCTGGTGCATTAATAAGCTCAAAAATTATTACCAGTAACTCGAAAATTTTAAGCTTGGTCCAAAAAGCGGTTTTCCATTTATCCCTTTTTTTAATTTTTAACAAGCCATAAGTTTTGCATAAATTTAGGGCTGTAAACTATCGGTTTTTCCCGAGCCTATTTTTAAGCTTATTAATCAAAAATAAAAAATACCGATCTTTTATTATTTTTTAATTTAACAAACGGTAATCGATATATATCCGTTTTTTCCTGTTTTTTTTGGGAATAAATAAAATCCTATATCCCATAGGGGAGTCGGAAGGTTTGATAAATCCCTTTTTGATTTTTTTCTCGAGCTATTCCTGTAATAGCTTTTCCTATCAAAGGTTTAATCGGTATAACTTTTAATATTTAAATTATGCTCCCGGTTTAAGCTTAATCTTATAATTAAATAATTTATATTTTGGTAATACTATTTTTAAATTTTTTTGGAACAGTTTCCAATATTTATGGTATTTTTCAGAAACGTTTTTAAATCCTTTTTTGGTAATTTTTTGCTTGTTGGGTTTGTTTGTATTTGTGTTTATTAGCGTTTCGGTTGGTGCAGTTTACCAGGGTTAATTGCCAAATTTTGCCGCCGTTGCAACTGCCCTTTTTGGTGTTCGTTTTTTATTATCCGGAACCTGTAATTATTGGGCTTCCCTGTTAATTAATAATAATTTTCTCCATTAAATCTGTTCGGTAATCCAATTTATTAAAGGATTATACTTTTTAAGTTATGGAAGGCTTAAAATCAGATTTTCCCCTTTTATATTTATAATATTCAGAATTATTTTGCAAATTTTTTCCAAAAGTTAAAATTTAAATTAATCAGTTTTAATATTAATTTTTCTTTTGTTAAATGTAATTGGCTTTTATTTTATTATTATAAAATTATATGGTTCTTTTTTTTAATATATCGGAATACCGTACCTTTTTACCGCTTTTAACGAAAAATAATTTTTTTGGGCTCCGTAATCGATTATAATTTTTATTTTTTATCTTTTTCAATATATTATTATCCTAATATATTTATACTGGTCGGTAATTATTATTGTTAGGGATTTTGCTGGTTATTATTTTACCCGTGCCTTATTTTTGGGTAAATTTTTTAATTTTTTGCTTGGGGCATTTATTTTTGGGCCTCGATTGCTTTTATTAATCGGGCAAACCTATCCGTCCAGGCCTTTGCTTTTTTTTTTTATATATACCTTATATTCCGGTTTCCTGTATATTTGGTATATTAGGATTTTTGCTAAACATATTATAAGGTATGCTAGTAATAGCTCGAAAATTATTGCAAAATTTTTATAGTTTATTTTTGTTATCCACCATTTTGAAAACTGGTATTTTTATTATGGGTATTATATTGGTTTTTTTCCTTTTTTTCGTGAAAATAAATCGTGTTTCAGTTTTTTGGTTATATATTACCAGCAATTATTATATAAGCATTTGGCCCAAAAAAGCTCGTTATAATAGCCCGCATTAGGGTTTATATTTTTATAATTTAATATATATGGCCGTGCTAATCGCTGGTTCAGGTTCGGAATATTTTCGAATAATGCCCCGTAATAAATAACCAATTAATTATTTTTTAATTAATTCAAAAGCTTTTTTTATTATTTTGCACCGGTTTTTTGCATATTAAATTACCGATAGGTTTGGGCTGATCCCAAAATTATCGATTTATTTCCAAAAACCTAAATAAGGTATACACTTTTCGTATTTTTTTTTTTGGTTATAAAAGGTTATTTTTTTATATTAATTAATTACTAATCAAATTTTTGCTGGAATTTTTTAAAATTAATAATATATTATTATTATTATTTGTTAAATTTTTTATTGCTGGGGTCCGTTTTTGTGGTTTTTTTAAATATTATTAGGTTTGATTTTTTTTTCTGGGTTTGTATCAAATATATCTGGCCCAAAAACTGTTCCATTTTTATATTTATATTTAAATTTTCCTCAAAATTATTAACCGAAATATCCGATATGCTTTTGCATTAAACTAATTTTTTAAATTTTTCCAAAATGTGCACTGTTGCGTTATTTTTTTTTCGAATATTATAAGATCGGTACTTATCCCAACTTTTCCTCGGTTACCGAACCAGGATTGGTTAATTTATTATATTGCAACGATTTATTATTTTGGGTAATACCCTGTAATATTTTTATCAAAATAATAAATTATACAATTTTTATTAAAATAATAAATCCAGCTAAATAATGCTCCGAAATATAGGCTTTTTTTTTGCTTATTATATTGTTTTGGGTAAAACCGGAATTATAGGTTTGTTTTTTTTGCGCACTTTTTTAGCAAAAAATAACCGTTTATCAGTTTTTTTACGGATAATCTTTTTTAATATATTCTTTTTTCCCATATTTAAAATATTTCCCATCCTTTAAATTTTTAAACCTAATATATTTTTATTTTTTTTACTGGTATATAGCTCCAATATTAAAATTTATAGGTTCAGAATATATATTATAAGCCGTAAATTATTATTATTTTGCCTTTTTTTGGTTAGCTTTATTATTTTGCATTACTGGCTTGGTTTGCTAAACTTTTTTTTTAAAGCAACATTTGTACAGTTTATTGCTAATACAAACGGCCATAATAATATAATTAACGAAATTTTCAGGTTATTCCTGTTTAAACAGCTTATTTTTCACGTTATTTTTTAACCCTTAATAAAATTGGGTTATTTTGGTATCCTCCGTTTAATTAAATTTATTAACCAATTATTAAAATTTGGAAATATAAATTAATACGGGGCCTTTTTGCCAAAATTAAAATAACTCCCTTTTAGCCACCCATTTTTTATCGATTTATCCGAAAACTTTTGCAACCTTTTCTCCGAACTTTTCGAAATTGGCAAATACCAGTTTGGTTTTTTTTTGAACTTATTATGCCTTTTTAAATAGTTGGACCAAATAGGTTCGAATTAATTTTTAACCTTACTATTTAGGCGCATGGTCGCATAAACAATTTTCTGTTTTTCTTGCTGGAAATGGTTTTAATAAAACAAAAAATATCCTTTGCATTTGGTCAGGAACATTTTAATTTTATTTTTTTTCCTATTATATTTGTTAGGCGAGGGAAATTTGTAAAATTTAACAGCAATATGGGGCTTAGTTTAAGCTTTTTTAAATTTTTCGATTTCCGTGATAAATATTTGCATGGCCGCCGAAAAATTGTTATATAGTTTGCCCGTAATAGTAATATTTTCGAATTTTTTATCTGCGATTAATATAATTGCTATTGCTTATTATTTTTGGTAAATACTAAACAGGATTAATTAAAATATTACAAATGGTTTTTTGCTTTTAGGGTAAAATATATTAGGAAAAATGCTAAATAGTATAATTTTTACAAGGTTACTTGTGCTGGGAAACTGAAATAATAATAAAGGTTTCGATTATTTGCCTAAAGGGTTATTTTAAAACTAATTTAGGTTAATTAATGCCAAAGCTTTAATTAAAAATTATCCGACATAATAGGAAATTTTTATCTTTATATATTTGTAATTTTTCCGTACCATATTTTTTTGGATTTATTGCTTTGTTACAGATTTATAAATCCTTAGATCTGTTATTTTGTTACAAATCCACAGATTTTTGAATTTGTTGCTTTGCTGCAGATCCACAAATCCTGATTAGGTAAATACCTGGTTACGTAACCCCTTGCACCGTTCTGGTTTTAGTTATTCAGCCCTTGGCTTTTATAACTGCGGGGTAAAAGCATCGTGCTGGGGGTTAGCCCCAGCCCTTCTGCCCCCTGCCAGCTATGGTTGTAACAAAGATCCGAGTGATACTGTTATTTTCCCCACCGCAACTGGCCTTATAGGCAAAAATCGTTTGACCCAAGTTAAATGGGAATAATATGCCTTAAAACAAAATTTTAAAGATAAATTCGAAACTTTTAACAAAAATTTTAACCTTGCCTTTGATTCGATATAAATTGCTTTGGGTAAAACGGACCAGCAATAATATAAAACTGCAAAATTTTTGGAATAAAGCACCGAAAAGCAGGTTTATAGCTTTAAGGAACAAAACGGACAAGTTAAATGCATTATTAATATTATCGAAATACGCTTGTGTAACGAAACAATTCAAATTATAAATTTTTTTATACAAAAAGTGGATAAAAATTAATAAAATTTTGCAACCCTGATACAAATGGTATCGGATACTGCTAAAAGAATTTTGGAAAATTTTTATAATTTTATTGAGGTTTATAAAAATTTTATCCGAAAATTTGATTATGCTTTTGGAATATTTAAACCAAAGATTAAAAAATTCCGGAAGGAGGTGGATAATATTACCCTTTTGGCGTACGGCTTAAAAGCGGATTTATAAAATATAATATTTATTGATGATTTTAATAAATGTTGCGATATTTTTGTTTAGGATATCCAGAAAAGTGTGGAAATTATTAAAAAATACGGTAAAATTATTATTGCTTTTTAATATAACCTGGAAATCCTGTTTGAAATATACGAGGATTAAGCCAGGAAAATTATCCGGATTTTTTTGCTTTTTTTGCCCTTTTATGCGGAAAATAAACGGCCATTTATTAATAATTTTATTATAATTAATAATAATTTGATAAGTATAATTAGCACGGGTAAAACCCCCGAGGTATTTATGCAGAAAACTATATAAAAGGAATTTTTTCGGTCCTTTGAATTAGAAAGCTTTTGTTCCCGAAGCACCAGCCAAATTTGGGATTAATAAAATACCCTAATAATGGATATAAACGGGATATTTATCCTATACACCCCTTTAATTTTCGAGGAATTTTGGGAAAAAGGCGGAGGGCGATAATTAATCCAAATTAGCCCCGATCAAAATTATCCTGTTATATTGCCGAACTTATAATACGAGGCATAGCTAAAGAAAATTTACCAGGGGTTTATTATTAGTTATATTATTATTTTGGCTTTTCGGGAAAGTATCCCGGATCGAATTATTATTTTAAAAATAGTTAAAAAGTAATTCGGGAAATTTTGGAAATAATACAAAAATATCCGCACCATTTATTAAATGATGGTTTAAATAGTTCAAAATTAGATCGCCTTTACCCAGGCATAATTCCGGAAATTCGAAAAAGATATAATCGAATAAAATTATTGATTTGCGGAAGGAGTTTGGAATATTTTAACCAAAATAGCCCGGAACGATTTAGTTAGGGAATATGCCCTTAACCAGATTATTCAGGCCTAGGAAAATTACCGAGCAATTTTGATAGTTATATATATCCGTTTCGAATCAGTGGTGGCAAATATAAAAATATAGGCAAAAACGATTAAAAAACAAATTTAAAATACTAAATAATGCCTCGAAAATATTAAATAATAATAAAAACAAATGAAATACTAATAAGGCGTTATAAAAGAATAAATTTTCAAATTAGCAGCCTAATAAAAAAATAGGGCTGTTGCTTTATAAGGATTTACCGGGATATAATATAGGCCGGCCACCGATCCAGAACCGAAACTGTTCTAGTTATAGTAAGGTTACCCTTTATTTTCAGGTAAAAAATACCGGCCGGGCCGTTTAAGATTTCCATTATTCAAATATTGTTTGCTTTTTTTATACAGAGCAAGATTAATATCTTTTTCCGGAATATACTTATACCAATCAAAAAAATGGATGCTTATTTATTTAAGGCATTTTCGGCTTTTAAAATTACGAATTTTATAAGGAAATATTAAACTGCTACCATTTTAAAAAGTTTATGCAGGTAATAAACGAATATATTTAATAGGCTTTTATAGAGCAGTTGGCCGGAGTTATTTCCGATCCCCTGAGGAATACCTTTGCATACCGTGAAACGGGGCCACCCAATAATAATAACCCCTTTTTAAACGATAGGGGGCCCTAGGGCCGCCCTGGAGAAAAACCCTTATAAGAACCGCCCTGAGGGCCACCCCAAGGAACCCGGCAAACCTTATTACCCTAAAGGGGGCCCAGTTTGAAATAATACAGGCAAATATATTTTAACCCTCCAGCTAACCTGAAACAACCACCCTAATTTGATAAAAATAAAACCGAATTTAAAAATTGATAATTTTAGGTAATAATTTATATAAAGGCTATATTTAAAAGTTTCCGGAGCGATAAATATAAAATAATATGGATCGGATCCTTGCTAAAAAGGCAGGTCTTTCGGTTTTATACCACCCGCGCACGGTCCTTTTTTACCTTAAATTTGGAAAATACCTGGAAATATTATGCTTTTATTATGGAGGATTATTATAAAAACCCTAATAAGGAACGGACAAAAGCTGATAAAATGCAGGCTTTTAAATATAAAAATAATATTATTAGTTATTTTACCGAGCTTAACTAGCATAACCATATTACCAAATAAATTGGAGTTATTTTCCAAAATTATATCTGAAATACTTTGCCCGATGGGATTATTATTTTGGTATATTTCTTCCAAAAAAATCCCCGTTAACGATGCAAAATTCCTGGAAGTTTACCAAAAAGCGGGCATTATTTATAAATAAATGCAAACCGATAAGGCCTTAACAAAAAAAATACCGGCAAAAAATGAGAATATAAAAGGAAAAGGAAAAAGCAAGCCTATTTTGATACAAAAGCATTCGAATACAGGCTAACCCTGCAATAAAAGTTTCAAAACCTGCCAAAATTAATCCTTAAATCCAATTGGGGGATAAAAAAAGTTTATCCCTGGAAATAAAAAAAATAATATATGGTTATCGGTAAAATAAACCCTTAAAAAAATAAAGCAAACCGATATCGATAAACAAAAATAAAGCAAATGTCCGTGCTGAAAGTGCGGCAATTTTAATTACCATACCCTTATTTGTTTTGCAAAAAAGGATATTAACAAAAAACTATTATTTTTAGTATTAATTAAAATTTTATCCATTTTAATCCTACAAATTATCTGTAAAAAACCTGCTAAGGCGCTTTTTTTTAAAAAATCGGCCATAAAAAAGCCCAAATTAGCTGCAGTTATTTTTGCTAACCCCCTTTTTAAGGTTTTTAAGAAGGATAAATTTAATAATAATTATTAATAATTTAAATTTGTAGCATCCGATAACCAATCCAGGATAAGCTGCCAATCCGTTATGATAATAAAAGTTTCAGCCCCAGGGTTTAAAAAAAAATACCTATCAAAACCTTTCTAAACCCAGGGAGCGTTATAATATTTATTTTCCACAAAATTGCGGAAAAAATAAAACCTTTTATCAAACTGCGCAAATTTTCTCGAGCAGTGTTTAAAAATGATTATGCCCCGTTATAATTGGCCGGAAAGGTTTATATGTCTAATATTACCATTCGATACCAAAATTATCAGTCCAAAATTATATTTGAAATTATGGATACAGGGCCGGATTATAAGGTTATTTTTTTTTATTGGTGGTTATAATAGTACGAATTTTTCGGGTTTTAGGGGAACCCGATAAATATTCGATTTAATTACCCAAAGTGCGATTTATGCAATATAATTAAAAAAAAAACCCGGAATTATCGGAACCAGAATAAGGTTTTTATTATCGATTTTGCGGTTATAGCTATTATTAAAATATTAACCAAAGCCAGTAATAAAAAAATGGCCTGATAAGTAATCCCCGATAAATTTAAAAAAATTTTCCCTATTATATCGGATAAAGCGGTAATATGTTTGCCCGATTATTAATTTTGGAATTATGCTATCGAATTTAAAAAAAAGCTATATTTATTTGGGGGCCCATATATAATATAAGCATTAAAAATTTAAGGTTTTCAAATTCTGGATTTAGAAAAACCTGGAAACCGGATAAATAAAATATTTAATAGCCTTTTGCAAAACTTTTTTAATATTTACCGCCAAAAAAAATCTTATTAAACCGTCCAAAATGGTGATAAATTATTGTGATACTAATGCAAAAATTATTTTAGTCCGATGTTTTATCCCATTTATTATAAAGCTTTAAAATAAATTTAAAAATGCTTGATAAATAACCAAAATCGATCTGAAAATTAGCTTTAATTTAATTAAAATAAAGGAAGGCCACGAATGAAAAATTATTTTTCGATGCAAATATGGCCTTTTCGAATATATGGTTATATTAATAGGGCTTATTAATGCGCCCGTTACTTTTCAAAATATAATAAATTATATTTTTATAGACCTTTTTAATATAAAATTTTTGCTTTATTTGGATAATATTTTGGTTTATGCCAAAACGGAAAAGGAATATGATAATTTAGTCCGGGAAATTTTTCGAAAATTAACAAAAAATAATTTGGCGATAATTTCCAAAAAATATTATTGGGAAATTTAGGAAATGAAATTTTTGTGGCACATTATTGGCCCAAATAGCATTTTTATGGACCAGTATAAAATTGATACTATTAAAAACTGGGAACCTTTATAATAATTTAAAAATTATTAATTTTTTGTAAAGTTTGCCAATTTTTACCGGCGGTTTATTAAAGGATAGTAAAATTTTTAATAATAACTAATATTTTTCCGAAAAATTAATAGTAATAAATCCCAAAAATGCAGAAATTTTTCGATATTTTTAAACAAGCCTTACGGATCTGCCAATATTATGCCACTTTAACCCAAACAAGCCGGTTATTATTAAAACTAATTTATTTAATTTTGTTTTAAAAATAATATTATTACAAAAAAGGAACGATAAAAAAATATATCCCGTTATTTTTTATTTTTGTAAAATGTTTTTTGCAAAAATAAATTACAAAGTATATAATAAAAAGCTGCTAATAATAATGAATTGTTTTGCAAAATGAAGGTATTATTTGGAAAGGGCCGAATATTGCATAAAAATATATATCGATTATTAAAATTTGTTATATTTTATAATGGCCAAAATTTTTAATTAATAATAAGCAAAATAAGCATAATAATTTGTAGGATACTGGTTTATAATTAATTATAAATTAGGTAAATAAAATGGTAAGGTTAATATATTATTCCGATTAATATAATATTGATTTGAGAAAAAAAAAAAACCAGCCGATTATAATAATTTTATAAAAAAAAATTTTTTTTAAACAGAATTAATTATAAAAATTATATTAATTTTATTGGTCCCGGCCCGTTTATATAATATTTCAGTTATTTAATAAACCAATATTTTTATAACCAAAATAATAAAAACAATTAAAAATAATCCGGAATACCAAAAATATTTAAAAATCCTAATAAAAATGGAAAAAATAAAAGGATGATTTTTTTATTATTAAAAAAATTTTTGGGTTTTGGCCGGATTATAATAAAAAATTCTGAAATCAGAATATAATACCAAAATAGCCGGATATATAAAAATAAACAAAATTTTTAAGCTTATCACCTGCTATTTTTGGTGGCCAAATATTAAAAGCTCGGTCCGAAAATATATAAAAAATTGCTTAAAATACTAATATAATAAAGTTTTTAAATATACTTTTTTGGCCTTTTATAATTATTAAAATTATATTATGCTTTATAAAAAATAATAGCTATAAATCTTATTATGGACCTTTTTTTTAGCCAAAAATGCAATTTTATTTGGGTAATGGTAAACCCATTTATAAAAATGGCATATTTTGTACCTTTTAAAAAAAAGAAAAAAAAATGGACAATTTTATTTATATTTTTGCTAAAAAATACTGGCAATTTTATAATATACTATTGGATATTATTTTAAATCGAAATTTTAAATTTACGGCATATTTATGGAAAAAAATTTTAAGGTTAATAAATATTAAATTTAAAATAAGCATTATTTGTTATCCCTAAATAAATAAATAAATAAAAAAGTTTAACCAAACCCTGGAAATATACCTAAAAATTTTTGTAAATTACAAAATAATTAATTGGGTTAATTTTTTTCTAATTACCAAATTTGCATATAATAATATTATTTCGGCTAATATTATTTTTATTTTTTTTATACTAATTATGGATATTACCCAATAATTGCAAATTTACCCTTATTAAAAAAATATATAACCTAATAAGCATAGCTTATAATTATTGAATAATTAAAATTTATCAAAAAGTTAAAATATACCTAAATAAAGCCAAAAACCGTATAAAACACTGGGCCGATAAAAAATAAAAACCTTTTTTTATATTTATAAAAGGGCAATTTATTATGTTAAATAAATAATATATTAAAATTAAACAATTAACCAAAAAAATTTAACTCCAAAATACTGGAACCATTTTATATTCAAAAAATTAATCCTTTCCAAACAGTAATGCAATTTAAACTATTTAAAAACTGGAAAATACACCTTATTTTTTATATATTTTTTATTAAATTTTACCGAACAGGTATCCAGGACCGCCCTAATCCCAACCAAATATTTCAAAACGCCCCTTTTGTTAAAAAAAAATATAATATAAAAAAAATTATAAACTTTTAAATTAGGTAAAGCTTTATCGAATACCGCATAAAATAAAAAAAATATAATTTAAAAAATAATACCTCGGAATTTTATAACAGTTTTTTTAGCAAAAAAAGCATAATAAAAAGTTGCCCTTTTCTATTAATAGTACCCCGGCAAACCCAGGAACCCCCAAACCCAAAATATACAACCCAAAGCGGGTTTTTAAAAAAAAGGAAGCTTATATTATGCAAACTTAGCTTTGATAATTATTGGGGCGCTTATAAAAAGGCCAATAAAGGCACAAAAACCTTGCAATAGATAAGCGCCTGACCCTGTTATTAGGAAATGCGCTTTTGGGATACGTACCTTAGTTCGGGATCGGTACCCGAATCAGGAGCGCACGGACCCCTAGCTTTTTTATATAATAGGGGCTGCCCAAGGGCCCTGAATCGCTGGAAGGGGGTTCTTTTCCCAAGCACCTCTTGAGATTTTAGAAAATTTATTAGCGAATATAGGATCTTCCTCAAGCCTGCACCTTGCACCCTTGTTATAATTGGTACGGACCAAAAGGGAACAAAACCCCTGTAAATAACAGACAGGCTAAACGTTTAGCCCTTTTTCAGATACGTACCTGACCCTGCAGAGCACGGGCCATGTAGAGGCCTATATAATGGGGGAAAATTTCGCTAGGACCTCGAGGAGATTCTGCTTCCTTAAGCACCTCCTTGAGGCTATAAGAAGTTTATTATAATACAGTGACTTCACCAAGCCGACTTTGTCCCCTTGTTATATTCGGTATACGAAGTACACCTGTAACCTGACCCGGTCACCATCTTCTCCTCCTTATCCCTGTATCAACCGATCAAACGCCTCTATCACGACCATCCTATCAACCTCCAGCCCCTTCCCACGTCCAACTGCCCACGCATACTCCCCCTCGCCCCTAGTCGCCTCCTTCACCAGATTCCTCGTACCCTTGTGCACCAAAGACCTCTCACTCAGGTACAACCCCTGCCCGGAAAACGCCACCAGCCCCACCACACCAGACGAGAATTTGGTGCCCATGTTCAGCAATCCAACCCCAGCCCCCTTAGCCGCGCCGAGCGCTCCCTCCTTCTTGGCCCCTTGTATCGGTCCCATCACGATCCCGCCGACACCCTCGACTAGGCCGTGCACAAAATTCTTGCCCGCGGCCGCCCCGCCCGATTTCTAGTCGGTCACCCGACCCGGGTCGTACACCTCGCCGCCGTAGAGGCGGGGCGCGTTGCGCAGGCCTTCAGTCACGGCGAGTCGCATGTCGATGTGGAAACCTTTCGTAAAGTGCTTGAAGAAACCGCCTACGCCTGACGCGCAGCCTAGAACGGCGGCTGTGGCGCGGCTGTGGTTCTCCTCGGCTTGGCGGTGGGCTGGCTTCTCGGGAAGATCGAGCGCGGCGGATCGGCCATAGACCACACGCTCTGCGGATGAGTTGCTGTGGTTGGTCGACAGCGGCGATGGGCTTCTGCTGTGCGGCGCGGTACCGTCGGGGGTGTGTGCCGCCGTTGAGCTGCTCTTGGGAGGGCGAGTGAGTGCTTGGATCGGCTTAACCACAATGTCGGCCGCTGATGTGGCCATGCCTGCACCTGTGGCTGCGAGGGCCGACGTCGTGGCTGTGACGGGGTCCCATATTCTAATCTCGATATGTATTGGTTTGCCCTCGTATCTGTCGAAGCGTGTCAGTTAGCCAATGGCGTGTAGTAGCCGTTCATGTAGTTACACTTACCGTTTCAGGTCATTCCACTTCACTTCCGACTCGGCGATAAGTAATTGTGCGGCCTCTTTCGATAGCTTGACGGGCTTCTGGCCCCGCTTGGTCTTAAGGGACCACGCGGCGGCGAGATGAGGTATGACGTCGCAGCGCATCTTGTCCAGGGGAAGGTTGGCGTGGAAGGAAGCGACTGCGCGAGCAACGCCGTTTTCGGACCGCATCTGTATCGCCATTGTCTGCGCGGCGTCGGATGCTTGTGGGGTCAGGCAGAAACGTATCGCCTCGGCGAGGTTTCTTGCGTTGAGCTGCTTTTGAGGGATCGGGTCCGGACCGGCACCTGCCGCAGCGACCATGTCGCCCCAGAACTGCTGACTATGGAAGACCGGAGTGAGCAAACTAAGCCTGGATACAGAGAAATGGTAAATGGGTACTTACTCGCCGAAAAACGGAACAACTACCGTTGGCCTGCCGTTCAGGAGGCCGCAGGCCGTGGTCCCCGCACCGCCGTGGTGGATAACCGCCGACACGCGCTGGAACAGCCACTCGTGTGGACAGTCTCCCAGATAGAAAACATTGCCCCCTTCGTCAAGAATTCGGTTCCCGCCCAGCTTGCTCCAGCCCCTGGAAATTATGGCTCTGGCCCCTGTGGATCTGATAGCCTCGAGCAACGTGTTCGTGAGGGCCTCAGGGTCGTCGATAACGATGCTCCCGAATCCGATGTAGATTGGCGGCGAGCCCGCCTCGAGGAACCTGGCCAGGCCAGGGTCCGGGGTGAAGGAAGGCGGGCCGCGAAAGAAGAATCCGCAGACGTCTTCAGTTTCTATCAGCACTGGATATTGTTAAACACGGCCGGGGTGTCAATTCACCGATATGCGCTTGCCAATCGTCCGGCTTCGGTATCAGCGCTGGCGACCAGCAGTATGTAAAGGGAACTTGGAGGGTTTCGGCCAAGCCTGGTCCTTCCGAGAATGGAACAGGTTGAAGATCTAACGTCCGTCGCCAGTCATTGATGATATCGCCCAGTCTATGTCCAATTACGAACTGTTGATTAGATCGGCTGGGCTAAAGGGGACTTCCCGGAGTCAACACTCACCCTTGCCAGGTCAACCATTCGACCGCCATGAACGACACGTGGTTGGCCACCTCCCGCGACAAACCCGACACACCTTTTCCCGTCAAATTCGCCAGCGGATGACAGAACCTCCTTGTGCTGGTCCACGGCATGGTAAACATAAGGTGCAGCGGCACGCCGAGGGCCTGGGCGAAGTGCACGTGGGCGAAGCTGGGCGGGTTGGCGATGATGGCCTCGGCGACGAACGGCGCGTGGGTGGCGGGGTCCGGCTCGACGCACGACCGCCAGAAGCCCTCGAGCATCTCTGCGACCATCTTACGCTTTTCTGGATGTCGCCCGCCCGCAGGCTCTTCATGCTCGGCATCAGGCCCGGGTTTTTAACCATGTAGGCCATCAGCTCGGCCGGGTCGCCGCCGACGGGGAAGAACTCGAGCCCCGAGGACCTGACGAAGTCGCAGAATGTGTCGTGTGTGGCGAGGCGGACGCGGTGGCCGTGGCGCTGGAGCTCCATGCCAAGGGCCACGAAGGGCTGGACATCGCCGCGACTGCCAACGACCTGAATCACAATGTTCAGGCGGATGCTTACCGGGCCTTCCTCGGTGTACCCGGGCGGTGGTGGGATTTCCGACTTGGACTTTGCTGGCTCCGCGTCGGGCTTTGCCTCAGGCGGGATGAGGAGGGAAAGAGTCCTGCAGAGGCGCGATTCGAGGTTGATGTCGACGCGGCCATTGTCTGTGGCTTGTCAGAATGGGAGCACTAGGGATGGGTGATGTGATTCTGGAGGGGTTTATTACCCGTCGTCCGCGTAGAGTTGTCGATTGACTCCTTCATCTTTAGTGCTCACTCTTCCGTGGAGATGAACAGACCCTTTCGCGGGGAAAGCAGCTGTAGGGAACTTCGAGGCTGCATTTTAAATCCCAGTCCTCACCGTCGTATTCAGGTGCTCCTTAGCCTGTGAACTACCGACAAGTGTTGCCCTGCATGAGTGCCGAAGCTTCGGGTTGAACATGCCGCGTGCCCTTGGCTTTAATCGCCTCCAAGGAAATCCCTCGCGTTGCGCGTGTTTCTCGTGACACCTCGTTCTTGCATGCCTCTGATTGGTTATCTTGGTATACCCCCTCGGGCTGACGACATCTGCCGGCAGCCGTTTCAAGGGTTGTCGGTTTCGGCCGATTTACATGCAGTACTTAGAATGCCTTACGCACGGGCTTGCGTGCTAAAGCTGGGGCAGAACGACAGTGGGGTAGCAACGGTAACGCGAGAGATACGAGGGTCACGAGAAAACACGAGCAGGAGCTATGTCCATTAGATTTGACAAGCCAACGCAGAGAATATAAATAGGGGATGTTAGTCCGGGCAAAGCTTAGGCGTGATTGTTAGTTGCAAATCATTGTGTATCCGCTCCCTTACCTACCTTATCCAACGTGAAGTCGTCCATCGTCTTTTTCGGCTAATTACATCTGCCTCGCCCACTGCGTCCCATCGGGTAACGGATTTGGAGCGCGTGATTATGAGGCGGCTAGGATTCCTGAGTGGCATCCTCCCCGGCCCAATGATTGTAAGTTATTGCCATATTTAGCCTGCTTCGTAGGCTCCTCGCTGAGGCCCTTTGCCAAAGTGGTGTACTCACATTCTTTGAATCTAGTCCGCGGCCCCTGCCCCATGGTGAACACGCTCGCCAACCACGGCATCTTGCCCCGCGACGGCAGGAATATTACCAGGGACGCTGTCATCAAGGCCATGAAGTAGGGCCTCAACTTCGACCCTCAGCTCGCCACCATCATGGTCGATCAGGCCGTCATTGCCAACCCCGAACCCAACGCGACTTACTTTACCCTGTTAGTTTCTCTTTAAAGGCTTAGCTCTCACCCATTACTGGTAACGTACAATGTCTCGTGCTCGGCGGGTCGCTGACACAGTCTACAGCGACCACCTCAACCGGCACAACGTCCTCGAGCATGACGGCAGCCTGAGCCGCACCGACGCCTTCTTCGGCAACAACCATGTCTTCAATCAGACCATCTTCGACCAGACGCGGCGCTACTGGCCGGAGCCGGTCATCACGGCGGCGCACATGGCCAACGCCAAAATCTCGCGGCAGATCGATTCCAAGGCGTTCAACCCCGAGTACCGGTTCACCGACACGACCGAGCGCTTCGGCCTGGGTGAGATGGCGGCGCCGTTTATCGCGTTTGGCGACATCGAGGCGGCTGTGGTGAATAGGACTTTGGTCGAATACTTCTTTCGTGAGTATCTATCCCGACGGAACTCTTGAATCCGTCCTGGCTAACAGCTGGTGCTTAATGCAGAGAATGAACGACTGCCAACCGAGCTAGGCTGGAGTGTTAAGAACGAGGCCATCAAGGTGGGGGCAATTTTGAGGATTTCGGACATGATTGGCAAGGCCACGAGCTTGCTGACAGTGGATGGGTCTGCGGGCAATGGCACGGCGAAGAAGTTGCGGCGGGGATTCCACGCCGGCGAGCTGTGACGCTTCGAAAAGGGGGCGGGCGAAAAGATCACGACATTCGGCTAGGTGATCATAGTCCGCCGTAAAAGCGGGTCGCCATAGTTCGAACACACCCGGATTCGGTACTGCAGTGACAAAAACCTCCAGCTGAGGACACTTAAAACAGCATTGGAAGATGCGCATTTCGCTTCAAACTGTGAGAGCCAAAGAGGCGGGATCTCCAAAGTAGTAGGTAAAGTCTCGATACAGTTGTCGGGAGGTCGGGTCCCGCCGCGGGCGGAGGGCCCTTGCCCACAGAACCTTTTTTTTTTTTTTTTTTTTTTTTTTTTTTTTTTTTGCTTTTTCTGACCCTCTGGCCAGCCGGGCCTTGTGGCCGAAGCCCAAGCCTTCTCCCGGCGACGATGGTCTCGACATCGAGACGGCGCATTTACTGGCGTGAGCTCGCACTGGTAGACGAGGGCGGCTCTTCATATCCCGCCGAATCTTTGGAGGATGACTCCCCAGCGATGGGAGAGCCGTCCATGGCGGCCGCGGCACCAACTCTTCCTCTCGGTGCTTGAGCGGGACCCGGACCTCGGGCTTGGTATATGTCTCGGCCGGCGCCCACACTTTGGGCTTGGTAGGTATCTTGAGCTGGGCCCTCGGCTTGGGCTTGGGAGGGCCCCTGCACCGCGCCCTGGTAGCGGTCTTGACCGCCAGCCGACGAGGCGGCCTATATGATTAGAACGTTAGCATTGCTGTGATTATTTCAACCTGGGCTGAACTTTTTCCGCCATCCAAATGGCCTCTGGGTAAAATTTTTGCCAACAGGGGAGAAAATGTGAACTCGTACCACGACGACTCGCACCGGGCTCGGGCTGCGTGCCCGCTGGCGGTCGCCCCGATCCCGCCGAAGGCTGGGATCGGCCAGCATCGGCGGATGCTCGGCGGGGGTCTGGCACCCGAGGAAGATGATGTCCTCCGGGTCTCTCGCCAGAGAACGCGGCGAATGGGCCGGGGTCGTCGGGTTCGACGACATGGTTTCTGCTGCTTGAAGCGGATGGTCAGCTGATGTCTTTATTTCAATTTGATATGTGTAAAAAAAAAGGGTTGAAAATTCTGGAAATTCTGGCAAGTGGTTCCTGGCACCTGACCAAGGCTGACCATACTGCCTGGATGGGAAGGTAACCATTATGGGTATGTGTCCGGGGATCGTAGGACGGATGGTTCAAAGTGCTGGAGGATCGATGACAGGAATGCGAAAGGTGTGCCAAGTAGGGGGAAAGTCGAGATATGTATGAAGCGGCGATAAATCCATAGGACTTATGGACAGAAATGGAAGGGAATGCATCTCGTGAAGGGAAGTGAAGATTTTTTCCTTACAGTTCGCCGTGGCTTGCGCGATATTCGGAACTGCCAGAGGAGATGTGAGGAAGAGATGAGAAAGCTTTCGCGCAAGGCCTTGCCTCTTTGATAGGTAGACAGCGAGACGCGGCTCGCGCAGGTGGTAGGGCAATGCGAGAAGCAACTAGGCTGGGCAGGATCTGGATGATGGATGCTCTATACCGGGCAACAGGGCAGGAAGATTCGTAGGAGTGCGCGCATGCAGGAGTTCTCGTTGCTTGACGTACTTTGGGGGATGGGAAAGTGATCGCGAAGGAAAGAGAGGGGATTGTCTTACCACGAACCTGGAGAGTCTTGGTGGTGGTGGTGGTGGTGGTTGTGGTGGTTGTGGTTGTGGTTGTAGTGATGTTGGTTGTGGTGATGTTGGTTGTGGTGGTGGTGGTTGTGGTGGGTTGAGATGAAGTTGCGAAGGTTGGTGGGAGGATGGGAAAAGTTGGTTGTGGACAAGACTGCAAGAAGTGGGACCGACAAGAAAGTGTGGAACTCGGATGATGAAGCCAATGACTGAGTCTGTGATTAGGGTTGTTTGCCCTTCTCTGCTGGCAAGGAGGGCAAGATTCTTACCATAGAACAGATGGGTAGGCACAAGCACGGCGCACCTGCTTTGAGATTAGGCAGGCAAAAGAGGCACGGACCAGGCCGTCAGAGAGATCCGTCTGTGACTGTTCCTTACGCGGCCTCTCATTAGCAGGTGCCGGCTGAGGCGTGTTGTTGCTCGCAGAGGGCAGGACACTTGAGGCTCGCAGGCTCCACCTTGAGCCTCCAGATATCAACCAGCACGAGCTAGGTATCCCTACTCTAAAGCCCATGCAAGAAGCGAGACGCCTAGAGAGCCATGTAGCCTGGTTACGTCACTATTTCCTCGGAGGCGGGCTTTATTTCCAGCCGCGAGCACATGTGAGAAGTGGGCACCGCAGCCAGGGTGACAAGGCTCTTTGTGGCTATTTCCATTTTGGCTCCCAGCTGCTTTCAAGCTGACCATAGGGAGCGTGAGATGCAGCTCGCCCTATCAAAACTGACGTCACTGGATGCCGTGTGTCCATCAGGTGATGGGGCCTGACGCAGAACTCACTACCAAAAACAGTGATTAGTCAATATCAACGTGATTGCATACGCCAGGGGACGACAACATGAATGAAAATCTGCCTCCCAAAGGCCGCAGGCCTGTGCAGGCCACCCCGGGGCCACATCTGAGGCCGAACCAGTAATTACTTACAACACAAAACGCGGGCATGTTGTCCGAGCACACCACACGACACCTCGCATACTTGATGGTCATGTGGTGAGACTTTGAAGGTCTAGATAAAATTCCTAACGACGCCTGCCTTAAAATAGCGGTGTTACTTGAGCTGTCTCCCAGCCCATATCTACACCGTTTGGCGGTGGAAAATATGAATAGGTAGCTAGCTGCAGCGCAACTAAGCGCCAAGTTCTGGGAATCAATTGTGAATTGTCTAGGCTATTCAACTCTGCAGCTCCGCCGCATCAGAGCCTACCTGCGCCTATGTCTGAGCGGGCATGTTCGATCTAGACAGGGGTAGGAGGCTGATAAAGGCATGGCTTGCTGTGAGTATAATGAGAATATCCTCTGGGGCCGTGGATTGATGCCACAGGCGGAGAGGCGGGATCTGGGCAACTCCCAGCCTCAGCCGCATGCGTGGACAGATGCCGTTACCATCAGGTGTTCTCTCGTGCTTGCTGAGAGAAGTAGTGCATGCGATGTGATGTTTTGATAATTAATTAGGTTAGAGTTGACTGGATCGAGCGTTTTCACCGCCCGGAACAGTAGGGTAGCGCCCTTTTCACTGGGCAGGCCGTAAGAACGGTGTGAGGAGGTTGGGTATATGTTCGTGGCGGCGTAGCAAAGTCTAGTTTCGCCCATGAGCCTGTCGTGCATCTCCTTCTGGGTACCGAGCAGCGGGTGGTGCTCCGTCTTGATCTTGGATTCGATGCCGGCTTGCTGAGTAGCCATAGATCTAGGAAGCTCTTCTCATCGGAGCATAGCTTGGAAAGTTGTATATAAGGTTGGGGTCGACTTTTTGCGGCGTTTGAGCAGTTCTTTATAATAATTAATAATTAGAGCTTTTCGATGAGAAAACGGAGCGTGTCTTGGTGGAGTGGAAGCAGAACTGCTTCAAGAAGTTGATGTACTTGCTGCTTTCAGCCTTCCCTGGCTTTCTTATAGTCCTTTGGGTCATCTTGCAGAGACTGGATGCATCTGCTGCTCATCAACTTCAGCCGGGCGTTTCCCCATCTGCGGGGCTCCTCCTCCCACACGTCCCGGTCACGAGTCCTGAGTGCCGCCGGCGGCCACCGGCCCAGAAAGGACGTCTCCATTGCGTGAAGCCCACTCGCAATTCTTGGCTCGAATGTTATGAACTACGGAAGCTGGTTGCTCGGGACTTCTAGTAATGCGACGCCCGAGCTTTGCGAAGACGGCAGAGCCGGCCGGGCCACGTTCCATCTCCTTGTGTATTCCATTCATAACTGTGCTCGAAACATTGCGGGCCATGAAGGAGATCTTGCCCGTGGGCGTTATGAATGGGCGCGGAGACACCTGATTTGAGACGAAGATGCTGATTAGAAAGCAGATTCAATATAGCCAAAAGCTTTGTGTATGGTGGCCATCGGTCTTGGCAGGAAATGCTGGCAAAAAGCTGCAATCTGGCATACCTAGCCGGTGAGATTGCAGATCACGAACAATGAAATTTTCTAGCAGGAGCAATTCTCGACGTACCTTCGCAGATGCCTACTCTCAAAGTTCGCTCTAGAGGCCGACGTCTCGGTAGTCTCGCTGAATATGTAGATTGACGTAGCAGTTCGAAGGGTTTGGCGTAGATAGGAAGTTGTCTTTACTTTCGGGCCGAGTCGTGAGGAGTGTCGGGAGATGGTGCTGTAATGGTCGGAGAGCGAGGCCGCGGGCTGCTCTTTGTCAGAGGGTGGAGGTTTCGGGAGGGGTGTCGCCTGCTAGGCTGCTGTTGGGAACGGTGAGTTTCGGGCTTCGTCGCGAGGTGGTTGTGAGAGCTGCTGAGGAAGTGGAGGCTGGTTGAAGTATATTCGGCACGGACATATAGAACAGGTGGCTGTTGTCTGAAGTCCCGTGGAAGACTCAAAAGAGAGAAAGCCAGTGTCTTATTGGTAATTGCGGATTGGAACATGGAAGTAGAATCTGAATTCGAAGAGTGATGGCGTGGCGATGAACAGAGCCAAGGAAGGATTGGGAAAAGCTGTTGAGAAGAAAAATATCCGACTCCCCAGCTCCATTTGGCAGGTCCCCACAGACCGCCCCACTGAACCACGATGATATCCAGGCTCACCGCACGGCCGGATCAAGGTGAATGCGCCTCTAGAGTATCTTCAAGGGTTCCAGGATGTCTTGCGGCAAGAATGGCATGGTTTGAACACCAAAGGTTAATCGCGGCGGTCGACAGGGAGCTCTGGTCTTAAATGCATTTTCGCTTTGTCAATTATGATTGACAAGCAAAGTGTAGTCACCCGAGTGTCCCAAGTCGTCATAGTGCTGTATGACTCAAAGTGACGGTCGTGCCAGGGCCTTCATCCTGAATCTCCTCTGAGTCAATTTCACCACGACACAATTTCTAGAGACCCAAACTCTCAGCAAACTTCCATAGCGTCTAATTACTCATTATCTACCTCTGCGGTATGCAAGCCTCTGAATCACAGCGCACGAGTAAAGGACTTCATCAGATCCCGTCTTCTATTCCTGCGCTTCTCTATCTCCGTGAACCCTCCAATGTCATCCTCGGTCTCTTGCTGTATTTCAGCTTCCATCTCGGTCCGTTCGGCTTGGGCCTTCACCTCATCGCTCTGAGTCCTCAGCGGTTCGGACTGTTGCTGTGGTACAGGCTACAGCCTCGGCCGTGGGCTTTGGTAATATTGCGCCCCAATCCCGTATTCATCACGCTGGAACTGTCTAAGGGTGTTGTAGGACACCCGCTCGGGCAAGCCAACGTATGCTGTGTAGCTGGCTCTGCGAGGTCCAGCGCCTTCCCACTCTGGGCCGTGGAAGCCGGCAGGTCCGGCAGGTCCGGTGAAGCCGCCGAGGCCGCCAGGTCCGATGGGGCCGCTAGATCCGGTGAAGCCGCCAGATTCGACGGGGCCGCCAGATCCGATGAAGCCGCCATTGTTGGCGGCGTCGTCGGTTGTTGGTACGGGCGTGTCTTGGGCTGGGTTGATAACGGCGAGCGCAAAGCCGGAGACCACCCCGTGGAGTCGGATGTGGTCGGCAATCTTGACAAATTGCTCGTTCGAGATCGCGAGGCCAATGTTGATCTCCGATGGCGCCGCCTGATGCTCTTGCGCCTCTGGTTCCTCGGGAGCCTCTTGAACCGCTGGCGCCTCCAGCTGCTCGGGCGCCTCCACGTCTGTCGTTGGGACGGCTGAGGCGGTGCTCTCGCCGTCGTCACCCTCCGGCTCTTGTCCGGCATGCCTGGTCTGGTTGGCCACCTCGTCTCTCTGGTCTTGGTGCTCGGCGTCCAGAAACCTCGTCCGAATCTCCTCTGACTGCGAAACCCTGGCTTGGATTTCGGCATGCATGGATTCTCTGAAAAGAATACTGTTAGCTCTATGAAAAAATATTGCAAATAGTTCCCGAATGTTTACTTACTTGAAATCACTGCCATCCATATATCGAATGGCGCAGATATATAGGCTCAAGGTCGACTTGAGTGACTCCAACGCTGCTGCTTTCGTGCTCAGTTTGGGCTTGGCAAGCAGCCATTCCTCCAGGCTTGGCACGGGCGTGGAGTCATCCTCGTGGCGGGAGATGGGCGCCACGCATTTGTCGATATCGCCGATTTCGACCTGGCACTGAGCGGCGATTTTCTGGACCAACTCGAATGCGTCCCTGGCGATGCTGTTGGCGTGTAGAAGCCGAACCTTCAGCTCATCGAGAAGCCAAGCAACGGCCTGGGTCTCCGCGGCAATGGCTTTCAACTGAGGGCCGACGGTGCCAAAGTCGTCGGCGATGGTCGAGATTGTGCGGGAGACTTTGAACCCTGTCGCTGCGATGGTGGCGATGGCCGACCCTAGGCCGGCGAGTTCCGCCATGTTGAGAAGTCTTGCGGTGGCGGCGACGGTGGGTGGTGGTGGGTGGTGGGTGGTCTTCGCTGTCTTTCTGAATTTCCTGATTTTGTGTTTCGAAGACTTTGTGTGGAATTAATAGCCAGCCGTGGATGGGGCACCCAATGGGAGGCTGTGCAAAGCCAACTGCGCCACATAGGAGGCAATAATTATTGAGCCACGTGCATGTACTTGGCACGGAGTGCGGCATGTTGGGCGAGCTCCTCAGCCTTTGTTCCCAGGACGGTGTCTGCTGAATGCGGCTTGCAGCAAGTGTGTTCGGTTCACCCGTCTATCAATCCAGAGCTTTATCTAGCGTCCATTACTGGTCGACTTCTCGTTTCACCCCCTTGGCAAATACATGCCCTCACATATTTACAGAAAGATGCCATGGATATGCCCAAGCCGTTTTCGACGTCCCATTGTTCCACCACCACCCGGCCTCATTCCAACCTTTCCCGGACCTATGTCCAGCTAGGGGGGCCATCAGCAGCACCCTGTGGTACAAAAAGCACGATCACCCTCGCCGGAGATGCTTTTCCAAGTCCAGGACTCCGGACCTGCCTTCCAGCTGGCAGCCAGCCCACGAGCTTCTCACACTGAACGACATGATGTCCTCCAGCCTCCGCGCACGCCTTAGCCCACGCGTCTTGAGGACAGAGCCCCGTGAGCCGAGACTGGAGCGGAAGAAGGTCACCGTAGCGGGAAAGACCTTCGTCCAGTACTGGATCCGCCCGGGGTGTGAGAGAGACCGGGCCACAGAGCGGTGCCAGCATCGGCGCCGAGAGCGAGAGGAGATTACGGAGGCGCACACACGCCGTTCTACGCATACGGCGGCCTCCGATACGCCGCAGCGCGGCGTGCCGAGTACCGCTGGCGGAGAGCGTCCGGGAAGGTACGCGTCTCAGCCCTAGACGGATGTCCTTTGTGTCTCCTAACCCCTTGTTTCGAGCTCACTGGTTGCTTTTGCCACATGTCTAACTGCTAACACCCTCTTCTCTCGTTTGCTAATAGCGCATCGTGTACACACACATGTCGTGTCGATATCCGGATTCACACCCACGGCCAGACGGCATCCAGCGCTCCCAGAGAGCCACCATCGTCCCAGCGTCACCGTGGCGTAAGAGAGGCGCGGGTCCGGTTTGGCCCCAACATTTCCCACCCATCGAACGAGCATGATAACCTCGAGCTTGGGGTGGGTGGTGCTCCACCCCGTCCCGCCGCCTCCAGCCACGAGACCTTCCTTGAGCCCGAGCATGACGATTCTCTCCGGAAGAAGCACAACCAGCCAGTGGCTGCTGCCCAGCAGGAAGAGACAGACTCCCTCTTCGCACAGATGCTCGACGAGCTGCAGAGATACGGTGGTAGCAAGTGGGAGCTGGACGCCCTCCAGTGGAACGGTCTGGCCCAGGACCAGGTCTACGTCAACGAGCGTGGCTACGACCAAGGCACACAGACTAAGGCCACGGCGCCTTCTTCGGGCTGCTGTGTGTGGGGTTCGGGACCGGATACCCCTTCGCTCCGCGCCTCCGGCGTGCCCGGCGGCATCACACTTGGCGGCAGGACTACCCGAGGAGCTTTCGACCGTCCTCGGGGAGATGTTGCCGTCCAGGGGCGTGATCTGCGGTGCCGAGGAGTGTTTCAACACCCACAGACGGCTGAGCCAGATGAGGCTCCGCCTCCTTACAGCCTGCACTAGACTTGATCGTCAGACTATGAGGTGCCGTTTGTGGGAAGATTAGCTGTATGAATATGGCGCTTAAGAGCATATGTTAAATATTTTCGAGAAAGGGTTGGAAGGTTTGCTGTTCTCAGAGTACAAAAGAGACTCCCACATTTTAGCTTTCTGTGAAAAGAGTTCAACGGAGTATAAGATTGTTCCGCAAAATCGATTTGGCTCTCTTGACTCTGGCCTGCGGCTCCCGTCGGGTACAACCCTTTGTCGACCGGTAACGGCGCCGCGGATGACGGCAGTTGAGGAGTCAGGGTGATAGACCAACGTCACACAACCAACCAAGTCCGGTGCTTGTGGACCGTCAAACTACCCGGTTTCCTCTTGATTTGCCTCCATCCAGCTACCCCTTCGGGTCACAAAGCACAGGTGTGGTGATGACAGTTGCACTAGATCTACAGTGGTCGGGTGTAACGGAGTGCTTGCCAAACCCGCAGGTCAGTCCCCGAATATATATGAATGCCCGATGGGCCGGTCCTGCTTGCTGTGGTGATAGCCACACACAAGCGTCACAACGCCGACGAAACTATTTTGGATGCAATCAGACATCCATACTGCTTTCGTCTTCCGCCAAGTCCCGTCTTCCTTTCCGTCCTGGACGAACTCTTGCGTCATACGAACAGCATGGACGCGGTGCTGCGTATCCTGCTTCTTTTTATGGCCATCGTCGGCTCGAGCTTCCTCGTAGCTACCATTATCCATTTCCTGGTGCCGCAGCGATCCCGGCCACTGCCACAGAACGGGGCCGGTCAGCAGCTTTTATCCTAAGCATGCATCGATTCAGGATGATTACCGGGAAAGACTCCGATTACGCGTCGTAGACGGTAAGCCCTTGGTATGGTTAATTTGACGGATCCTCAAATGCGATCGTTTACCCCTAGGTATGTAGGTACCTTAGCAGCCAGATGCTAACGAGTGCCCGTTCAGATGCATTTAGGACAGTGGCCAGCATGTGGCCGTTGGGGGAATGCGGCAGGCATCGCAGGGGTTGGGGCAAGAGCCCCCAATATGTGTGTGAACGGCAATTTGATGGTACTGGGACCGCAATTCCACCCATCTGGTACTCGCAGAATCATGGGCCATAAGTTATTAAATAAGACATTCTCTATGTACCGACAAATCTAGGATCGAGTGTTGTTCCTTTTGGCTCGGTCGATGGTGATCTCTGGCAGATCCCAGACCGACCAGCTGGCCGAATCCTTGGGGTCAACAAAGGGACGCAAAGCGGCAAACCGCATCCTGAGAACAAAGGCAGGATGGCAGGATCAGTCAGCTTGAGGCAACAGAAGCAACAAAGGGACAACGGGGATAGAGCCAACTTACCTGTACCTCCCAGACGGGATCTGCGAGCCATTGGCCAGTGCGCCGAGCCACCAGAACTGGTAATTGCCGATGGTGCCGGTATCCCGGACGATGCCCTCGACGGGGAAGGCAAAGGTGTTGTTCTCCTGCATGGTGGCCGGGTCGAAGACTTGGCCGGGGCGCGGGTTGGCGTAGGACGTCGCCGAGCCGACGTAGCCGTTCTCGCCGACGACGGGCGGGTAGCTCCAGCGGTCCTCGGTCCAGCCGGACTCGTACACGTCCCAGCGGACCTGCCGGGAGCCGTACTCGATCGACATGGAGACGAAGGGGTAGCCGGGCGCGGTCGGGCTCAGGTCGAAGGTCCAGACCTGTTGGGTCCTCCGCAAGAACTGCGGGCTGCCCTTCCTCCACATGTTTTTGATCTCGCCGGACAGGCTGAAGGCGAGCCCCAGGTACGGGACCGAGAGCGAGTCGCCGTTGCCGCCGGTGACGAGCACCTTGCCGCTGTAGAGCGGCATATTGCTGGCGTTGACTCCCGGGCCGGTCGGCGGCGCGAAGGTGAAGCTGACGTTGCGCGTCTCGCCGGGTGCGACCGTGACGGGATCCGGCATGGACACCCGCGGGACTAGGTTGATGGGCTCCAAGTCGAGGAGTCCTTTAAACAGGGCATTTCGGGCACCAAATTGGTTGTAAGGTTGGAACATCTCGACACCGGCGGTCGGCTGTAGCTGGAAACTGTACTCGACAGGCTCCTTCCCGCTGTTGGTGATGGCGATCTCGTGTTGGGGACGGAAGTTGGCCGTGTCGTTGAGCGCGAAGGAGTCGAAGGTGAGGCGTGTGCTGGAATAGAGAACCTTGGCCGCGTTGATCATGCCTGTACCGACCTGGGCAACGGGAGCAAAAAATCCTCTATCGTCCACCGGTTTGTAGGTCCGGAACGGGCTGTCGTTCGCCCAGGGAAGGGCGCCGCCGCTGGAGACGATTCGCTGGAACATCTCGCGGCCGAAGCTAGAGCCGCGGGCCTTGCGGCCGCCGTAGGCGCTGATGTAGAGTGCAGCGACGCCAGCAACATAAGGGCAGGCCATCGAGGTGCCGCTCAAGACCGTCCACTGGTTGTCGGGGTAGGTGCTCAAGATATTGCCGCCGGGCGCCGTCACGTCGGGTTTAATCTGAAGGTCAAACAGGGGTCCCCACGAGGTGAAATCGCTCGGGATGCCGCCGACGCTGTTGAAGACTCCGACCTTGTGGGAGACCTTTTGTGAAAAGTCGACGACCACCGAGCCGCCGGCAGCAATGGTCTCCATGATGGCCTTTCCGGCTTTAGCCTCGATGAGGGCGAGCTCGGAGCTCCTCCCCCGGCCATTGGGCGCGACCCAGATGTCGTCATTATTATAGACCAGGAGGTGCTTGGCACCGAGAGCCTCCACGTTAGCCTGTTTTACGGCATAGTCGCAACCACCGCGGCGGACCAGGGCCACGGAGCCGTTGAGCGAAGGAGTCCCGCTGGGCAGAGGCTGGCACGCATCGTCGGCGATGGATGTGTTGAGCGACGTCGGCACAATCTTCATGCCGCTGATGTTCCAGGCCTTGTTGCTGGGGACATAGGCGAGGGTGGACACGTTGGTGTTGCCATTGAGCGTGAAGGTGGCATTGAACGGATCTGCTGACAGATCGCTGGCCAGAGACGAAGCGACAGCAATGACGTTCTTGCCCGAGCTGCCAGAGGAGGCGACAAAAGGACCAAAGACACCAAAGTTGGACGCCGAGATGGTAACAACGACGCCGCTATCGACGATGCGAGAGGCCACCACGGCCCAAGCACTATCGGACCAGCCAGCGAAGCTGCCGATGCTGGCGGTTATGATATCGACGCCATCCTTGTAGGCCATGAGGAATGCCTCGATGAGCACGTCCTCCTCGGTGCCGCCGCCACCGCCGCCAAAGACCTTGTAGGCCCGTAGGGTCGCCTCTGGCGCGACACCGGTGAAGCGATCCGCCTTCCCAGCGATGATGCCGGCAACGTGGGTGCCGTGGCCATCCTGATCCTTGGGGTCATCGTCAGGCTGTCTGGGCGTGTCAGGGTAGTTGCCGTTGCCGACGAGGTCGTATCCTCCGACGACCTTGTGGCCAGCACCAAAACCGGCGCCGAGGGCGGCATGGGTGTAGTCGATGCCCGTATCGACGACGGCGATGACGACTCCCTTGCCGTAAACGCCAGCCTGGTGGACCTTGTCGACGCCGGTGTAATTGTGCAGCGAATACTCCTTAGCCGCAGCGTCGCTGCTAAAAGTCTTGCCGCGCTCGGGGCTGGGGATGTCGACCAGGCGCATGGGCCAGGCCTTGACGGCCTCGGCCAGCGCCTCGAGGGACTCGAGGTTGTTGTCGGTGGTCTCGACGCTGAGGCCGGTGAAGACGTCGGACTCGAACGTCTTGAGCACGGTGGTGCCTGCGGACTTCTCCTGCAGCTTGCGCTTGACGCCCTCGACGTCGCTGCCCTTGGCCAGCTCGACGATGATGGTCTTGCTGCCGCCGGCAACTGTCTCCTCGACGGTGCCGTCGGAGCGCACACGGAGGGCCGCTGCCCCGTTCAGGAGGCCGAGGCCCAAGAGGAGGAGTGCCCGCGTGGCGTGCATCTCGTCGTTGCAGCGGTGGGATGCCGCAGGAGTCCGGGGGCCTGGGGCTGGAGAGGGCGAGAGAGGCCATGGTGATGCGGGCAATGGGGGCCGTTCAGTCTCTTAAGCACGTCGGCGACGTTGACCGACCGTCTATCTCGAGTCCTGCAGGGCGAAATCTGCATGCTGGCGGGTGGATATTACATGGATGGCATTCAGGACTAACATGCAAATACGAGGTTGCATCAGGTCGCTGCAATCGACGGGAAGGGCAGGTCCCAAACTGCGGGCGGGACATCGATAGGCGCGCCAGCCAAGCCCCTGGAAAGGGCCCCATACTGACGTAGAACTTTGCGGCCGGCCCAACGCTGCGAGCGAACGCCGCCCCTACTGGCAGCGAAATTGATGCGAGCCTGCCGCAGCGCCAAGCGACTAATGCTGAGGCCCGTGCAAAGTGGGCGGCCGCGCTCGTGGCGGCTCCGTAACTTCTTTTCCGGCCGGTTGGTCCTTTTGCTTCGGCTCGTTGTACGATTGGTGTCTTTCCTACACCCTACACAGGTAGGATGCAGGACTCGGTGCTTGGTGGGTAAGGGTGCCGCAACAGCACACCTACGGTAGGTACTAATTATGTCTTAGTCCTGCGCCCCAGCTAGAGAAAGATCGCCAGTATCTGCGAGTAAATGGAGTGGTAGTCCAGAATCTCCAACAGTTGCAACCTGGACGGCGGGTACAGTGTGTCATGATATTGTGGCCACCTTTAACACAAAGCCTCCACCCGGAATGCTCGTCTTAAGACAGTGTGGTATTTCTTGGGCTCTCCCACTGCGTCCTGCCTGTAGCACCCTTCGTGCCAGTTCTGGAGCGAGCAGTTGCTTCTAGCATATTAAACGGAGACGCCCGGCGAGAGGTAGTCATGACGTGGCATCGTTGGTGGCCTTGTCGATCCTTATCTGCCCGGAGGCGCCATGCCAAGATTCGGCTACACGGAACAAAGTGCACAGCACCAAGCTTGCAGTAAGAAACGAAGGTCCTGCCGTTCCTGGAATGCATAAACATTTACTTTCTGTCCCTCCGACAAGGCGTTCTGCTGTTCTTTGTCAAGCTCGTTTAGCTCCTACGCCATGGAAAGGATCGAATGTGGCGTCAGGGAGAACAATACCAACGTCCACACCACAAATCTCCCTGGTGGGTCCGCGCCATCGAATGGTAGCACCCGAAGTAGAGGACAATACTAAGGAGAACGTGTCGAACAATAGCTGGCGAGCCCGGATAGCCAGCCAGCAGAGGCCTTTCCATCCGCAAATTTCCCAGAAACTGGGCTAATTTATCGGATCCGTCTGTTCCCGTCATCGGGCGGCGTGACTGATGGCAACGGAATGTCCCCTGGCGCTGTCCTGTATCCGTGGCGTGCAACCGAGAGGTTTGTTGACTGGACCGCCGGGTATCCGAAATTCTAGAATGCTTCGGTGGCACAGACGCTCGTTGCCGTCGCGTGGTTTGCTCGACAGTCGTGGCAACCGGGGTGCACATCCTGCAGCCCTGCCGCGTGGAAGAATGTGGGCAATGACATCGTCGACTAGCCGCACCAAACTCATCGACATGCAAACGCGAGCATTCTTTAAGTCCGAATGTGCCCTTGATATTGTTCTCCCCACCTCACGGTCAAGGCTGGAGGACCACCATTCGGTATAAAGGCCTGTCTCGTTGGCTGTGCCGTACCTGTCAGAGTCTCCTCGCAGCAAGAAGCCAACAGCCATCCAACTCGTCTGGCCGTTCTTCTGCTTCGAACGCCATCAACCAATTCCCTCACTCAGATCAGTATGCTTTCCAAGATGAGCCGGTCAATATTCCTCTACTGCCTCTGGGCGTGGGGTGCCTCGGCCTGCATGACCGAGATGGAAAGCCGTGGCGAGCACCCCATCTACCGTCGCCAGGGGCCCGGCGGCGACGGCAACGGTACCTTTCTCCCCGTCTCCACGACCGACCGCTTCGCCGGGGGCAGCAACCCACCTCGCGGGGTCGGCAGCCAGCCCGGCGGCGTTCCCACCGTTTCCTCCATCATGAGCATGGCAGAAGTCAAGTCGGCGTCCCAGGCGCTGGCGAAGCGCTTCAAGGATGTCGAGCTGTTCGACGCGCCCGAGAAGACACACAACAACGCCACCTTCTTCGGCCTCCGCGTTGGTGGCAAAGGTGGCAAGGGCAAGCCGGGCAATTATAAGGGCTACAGCGTCCTCCTCTTCGCCGCGGCCCACGCTCGAGAGAGGGGTGGCCCGGACCACCTGCTCTACTTCGTTTCGGATCTCCTCTGGGCGCGCGAGGAGAAGAAGGGCCTCACGTACGGCGGCGTTTGGTACACGGCCGGGCAGGTCGCCAATGCGCTGGATCTGGGGCTCGTGGTGATCACTGTAGCCAACCCGTAAGTCAAAATGCCGCAGTGAGCGAGGCGCCGGTGTGCTGACGAAGAATCTTCCATGGCAGAGACGGCGTGGCCTACGACCAGGAGACGAACAGCTGCTGGCGCAAGAACCGCAACCCCAAGAACGCGACGGCCGGCGACCCGGCCTCGATCGGCGTGGACCTGAACCGCAACTACGACGTGGCGTGGGACTTGGATAAGTACATGGCTCCCGAGACCATCGGCACGGACCCGCAGTTCGACCCGCGCAACCCGGCCAGCCAGCTGTACCACGGGCCCGCGGCCTTCTCGGAGCCCGAGACGCGCAACGTGCGCTGGGTGCTGGACTCGCACCCAAACATCGGCTGGCTGGCGGACCTGCACTCGGTGGCGGGCATGGTGATCCACGGCTGGTGCTTCGACACGATCCAGTCAGATGACAAAGACATGAACTGGCGCAACCCGGCCTACGATGGCAAGCGAGGGGTCCTGCCCGACAGACCCGGATTCGAGTACCGCGAGTACATGGACCAGCGGGACTGGGACGCGCTGTCGCTGGCGGCGGATCGCATCGCGGGCGGCATGAACAACGCGGGCACGCGGTCGTTCCCGTCGTGGGAGGCCATGCACGGCGTCGGGCCCAGCACGGGCTGCTCTGTCGATCACGCCTACAGCCGGCACATCGTCGACAGGTCCAAGAACAAGGTGTTTGGGTTCGGCATCGAGTTTGGGTACGGGAACAACGCGGCCGCCGAGCAGGGATTCTGTCCCTTCTACCCGGACCAGGCCGAGTTTGACACGACGCGGTGTACGGTCGGGGTCGGGCTGATGGAGCTGCTTCTGCAGGCGGGCAAGAAATAGCCGTCGGGAGAGTCGACAGGCGCGCGTTGTTAGAGGGAGTTATTGTGGTGATTACGAAGCATTCATCAGTAGAGGTATTCCATTGATAGACACAACGGGAAAGGGATGTCGGGTAGTAGCATTCAGACGTTGCGATTAGCGCACAGTCGATTTACAGTGGGACTTGTCTTGCATCGTCGGCTCCCGGGCAAGATGACGGCGGCTGCTCTGTGCCTCAGGCCCACATCTGATACCCTCTCATCAGTGCTTCATCTTCCGCGAACTCGTCCGCCATCAACTTGCACGGCGACTAGCTCAGTCAGTTCCAGCCTCTGCCAATTTCTACACGCCACGCCTCTACCCTGTGACATGGCAACCGCCCCGTGTCCCGGTCCGACGGCCAACCGCGTTCGCGTGTTCATTCGGCCCTATCCGATGAGCCGCCAACTGGGCTGTGTCTCTCCTTTATGTTAATTCCCAGGTTATGCCCTTCACGATGTTCATGCCCAATGCCATCGCAACAGCAGCCAGGAAAACGACGACGAGTCAGAACCGACCCAAAGCCTGCTCCAGGCGAACCCCTGGGATCGGGGGATCGGCCCGGCCACGCACATCCGAGACGGCCGCACCGGGCCAAGAACGAAACGTCGGGGGCCGCAGCGAGTGGCAGAGGCGGATCCCTAGGGATAGGTACACGCCGCCGCCGTACACCGCATCAGCCCGGAAGCAGAATCGTCGATGGCTTATCAACCCTCCTGTGCGCGGACGCCTCGTCGACGTCGTGAAGACCTTGCTCCCGCCTGCGGGGGCTGGGGATGAGCCTTGCGACTCTGTTACGTCACACCTGGGAGTCAGTCCTGTCTGCGCTTCATACCTCGTCACACTGGGATGATGTTCTAGGACAAGTGCAGAGGCCGGTATCCACAACGGCGACACCGGGACACGGCAACGGTCCCGTCATCGAGGTCTAGCGTCGCTTTGCCCGTTCGAGTAATTAGTTTTCCAATGGGCCGAATCCCGGAGAGAGCTTGGTCGATCTAGTCGGCCTTAATGGGGGTGGCAGCCAGGTTCCGCCAAGGCCCAGACAGTTACATCAATGAACCCAGACGGAATTGCGGGAGTAGATCGCCAACTGCGCAATTCCAGATGCCGACATGTTGATAAACACTGCTCGAGGCATGTATGCCGGCCCGGGACGAAAACCCTGCAGAGCCGGCGACGGCATCGCCCGACTGTTGTCCGAAAGGGCCCAAGTGGGGGGGCTCCATCTTCGTGGTGAAGAGAGACGTCTCATGAACGAGTTTGTTATCCCGGAGGTAGGGAAATAGGGACGGACTGCAAGGCGCCCAGGCGAATCAGGGAGGCATGGGTGGTGGCGAACGGTCAGACCCTTGGAGGAACCCGTGTTGGAGGATCGGTTGTTTGTTTAACTTTGATCCCTATCCAGTCCCCAGCCACGGAGCGATTACAGTTCCAAGGGTTCGCGACCTGCTGCAGGACTCGCCTAATCATCGCGGCTCAAGCATCCCGAGAAACATGGGATTGGTCCACTGCGAGAGAGGCTGAGAGAAGATGCATTCTGAAGGAACTGCGGGATCAGGCTCATGTCGGCCGGCCCGTAGTGCAGGTAGAAAGGGGCTTTCCAGGGGAAAATGGGGCTGTGGTCCCGGGGTCACCCCCAGAATTTGCCTGCCGAAAAAGGGAGATCTGCAAGGCTTCAAGCAGGCGGTCAGTTTTTAGAAACTCCAGGTTCTGGAATGACAAGATCCACGTTTCGGCTCCCAGTCAACGTCGAAAATGCGGGGCGGCGACGTAATAGCTGGAGACGAGTACCTGGGATCGCGCTGGCCGTCAAGTCGGTTCCAGTTTTCGTCTCGTATTTCCCTAGCAAGGTACAACACAATGATGTCAAACGTTCGCGGAAGGCATGAAGAAACACCCAAGGGCTGACGGCGATCACGGTGCGCTTCTAAGGGGAAATACAACGTTGCGTACAGTACTATCATGGCATGGCATGGGGTGTCACCGAGTCGGCTGGGAGGAATCTGTCAAAGTGGGCATTGACTCGCCGCCGCCGCCCAGGTTGTAGGTAGAGAGAGGTATGTATAAATGGAAACTGGCAGCATCATCTACTCCAACCCAACATTCCTCCTCTCTCCTCACCCTCTCTCCTTATCCACTGCAGCTATCCGACACCAGCTCACCACTTTCGTTAATAACACTTCCAGTCCTTAAAGCCAACAACATCAACCTCGGCACAAAACCACACTCAGTCGTTCCTTTCTTTGCACCCACAGCCGAGTCACCCGCCAAAATGCAGTTCCTCACGCTCGCAGCCTCCGTCCTCTCCCTCCTGGCCGCCCCGGCCTCGGCCGCGCCCGCCGACCCGCCCGTCATCGCGGCCGACGCGCGCTTCAACCTCATCAGCCTGCGGACCGGCCACAGGGCGCACTTGCAGTTTGTCCAGGCTGCCAACCACGGCCTGAGCCTGCGCCTGCCCGCGCAGAACGCCACCTGCGAGGGCGGCGCCGAGGACCCGGAAATGGCCACCTTCTTCCTCAGGAACGGTGGGCTGTTCCTGGAGTCGCCCAGGGCCACGCCCCAGCAGGTCTTTGTTATGCGCTCCGCCATGGGCCAGGGCCAAGTCGCGTACTCGACTGGCAACCAGATCGCGTGGCGCAACTCGGAGCGCACCACCTTCAGGCTCGACTACATCAACAACCTGATGTTCAACAACGTCACCTTCCTGGCCTGCCCCCCAAGGGGCGGCCAGGCCAACGAGCCCGCCGGCTCCTTCAGCATCTGGGCTCGGGCCGGCGTCGACGAGCCCCAGGGCCATAGGGACTGCGTGAGCGTCTCCCTCCGCGCCTCCCAGGCCAAGAAGCCCGTCACCTGCCTGTACACCGCCTAAACGACGAGCACCACCGCGGTTGATGGAATAAGGATATAAGGATTTTTTGTGTCATAGCTCAGCGTCATTCATTCATTCATTCATTCGTTCATTGTATTTACGGTATAGATCAGAGGTAGTTATAAAAGACGCTTTGTTGGGGAATGGAGGGTGTGAGCGTGCGTCCACGAGACGACACCACGCCCGAAAATCCCTCACAAGCACCCATACCTCTCCCAGTCATCCAGTCCAGATGTTGTTGCAAATGTTGTTGGTGCGCCAAAAGATAAAAACACCCAACGCCCACAGAAAATGCCCTCAATCGTTTGTGGACGAGCGGAGCTGCCCAAAGCCGTAAAGCCTACACCTTTTGGCCGTGCAGCACCTTCCTGAAAATCTCATAGTTCCCCTCGCCCTTGGGGTCGTAGACGGCGAAGCAGACGTCGCGCCACCAGTTGCCCGGCAGGCGGAACTCGTCGTCCTGCAGCACCTCGAGCCAGCACTGCGCCACGTCCTCGGGCGGGTTCGCGTACACGCCGCAGCCGAAGGCGCCGAGCACAAGCGACCGCTTCCCATGGCTGGCCGCCATGCGCAGCGCCAGCCGCATCTTCTCCTTGGTGTAGTGGCGATCGCGGCCGAGGGCGAATATCGGCTTCTCTCGTCCTCGTCCTCCTCCCCCGCTTCCGCCGCTGCTTGCTCCCTCGCCGTTTCCGCCATTACCTCCTTGAACCGTTTTTTCCTCCTCTCGGTTTCTAGCGCCAACCCAGCCCCATGACTGGTACGACCAGACCGGCGCCGGCGGCCGATTCGCGGGCCTAGACTGCTGCTGCTGCTCCTCAGCCTCCAGGCGACGCCTCGACGGCGACAAGGCCGAGCTGGGCGTCGTCGGCACCGTCGAGATCTCGGGCTTGTAGATGGCGCAGACTGTCACGGCGCTGACGACGGGCAGGTCCTCGGCGGGGCCGGACATCAGCCGGTGGCCGCTGCCGGCCATGTCCTCGCGCACGACGAGGACGTAGGGGCTGAAGACACCCTCGTTGCGGTCAAGCGGGTACATAGCGTTCTCGATGCTCATGGCCAGCGAGCTGCGGTAGCAGACGGCCTCCTCCTGCGCAACCGCGCCGTTCCTCCAGCCGCCGCCGGGGCTGTGGCGGTTGCCGAAGATCATGATCACCACGTTCGGGTCTGCTGAGCCAGCAGCGGCGGGAACGGCGTTAGAGGCGGATGTTGCGATTACGGCTGCGTGCTGGTGCATGAGGTCGATGGCGGCGTTCAGAGTGTCCTCGTTGATAACCCTGATTGTCGCCGGCTGCGGGAAGTTGGGGCAGGCCCTGGCGCTCAGAGGCGGGAGGGTGGCGAGGCTGTGCTTGTGCCACTGCCGGGCGGCCGCCGTGGTCTGCAGCCGCTCGAGGTGGTCGCTGGCGACTTGCAGGGTCTCCTTGCAGGTCGCCCTCAGCATCTCCCTCCGCGCCTCGTAGGAGCGGCTCATCCCGGGCTTCTGGCCACAGTGAGAGATCTGGGTCATTCGGTGCTTGCTGCCGCTTTGGCGCTCGTCCGGCTCCTTCCGAAACAGGCTGTAAAACATGCGGAAATGCGCTGTTAGATGATGATTTTCCGATAGTGGCGGCGCAAGCGCGTGCCGGCATAGGCATCAATCATAACTTCATAAGGCTAGCGGTCTCCGGGGCCCCACAGGGGTCCAATCCGGAGGGTCCGTGTGACACTAGGGGGGGTCCAAAACGAAAAAAAAAAAAAAAAAAAAACAGTACTCAGACCCTTGAACACTGATTCGAGGCCGTCGTCATCGCCGCCAAAAAATCTGATGACGCGCTATAGTGGCTACTTGTCCATTCACACGCCCAACAAACTTAGTATAGAAGTAGGATAGACACTAGTCGCTGAAGCGGCCAATGTGGACTGGACAGGAGGTGCGAAGCTGGGAGCGTGAACAAAAAAACGCTTAAAGTGGGTGGGGTGTTTTAAGCTCACTTTAATCGGGCAGCATTGTACTGTGGGAGGACCCGCTTCTGACAAACTGTGGCTTGACACATGCGGCTGTGGGGTGCCAGTTGCCTCAGGCAGAGTAGGGTAGGTAGGCACCTGACACTGGGTGCCTGGAGAGGCAAAAAATAAATTCTTGCAGGCATCATTCCAAGCTTTTCCAAGACTGCAAAACTCCACAAGTCATACTTTTATAACATCTTATCCCCTTGCCTAGTCGAGTTCCATTTCCAAAGATCTACGGCGGTCTACTTGAATATTTTGATTGACCTATCGCTTTCCTCTCATGCGTAAACGAAAGCTCCAGACGGACGAAGGCGAGAGAGGGAGGGCGGTCTTTCGCCGTGTGGAGACACCGAAGCCGCCGTCGTCGCCATCCCCACCAGTATCCTCGACGACCTAAGTGACCCTGAATCGCCTCTGCTCGAAATGCGATATGATTACGAGAGCTATCTCAGCAAAGCAACTGATCGCAAGGCACAAGTTCCACAGTTATGCGGGACTTGTAGACTCGGCGGGTCGCGGATGTCACGTTCGCAGTTTGCTTGTGAGGGACGCCGCCGGCAAAGCGGCCCCAGTGTCCCCACCTGCCGAGAAGGTGATGGCGAAGAACATCAGCTCAGAAGCCGAAGAGCCTCTAGTAGCAAGGACAAGCTTGTTTCCCAAGAAAGGCATCGCACTTCAAATCTTACGGGATAAGAGCCTAATTGCTTCCCTTACGCTGCTCTTTGAAGCGGACCAAAGTCGGACTTTCCATTCTCCTGCCATAAGTCAGCGTTGTATCATCTTGTTACAAGGTACTCAAGTAACTAACATGCCTTGCTACTTTATCCAGCCCCGAACTATCCTCGTCTTGTCGGCACCGAAACCAATGAGGGTTGGGACCAAGTACACCGTTGGATTCGGAACTGTTCTCTCAACCACCCTACCTGTCTCGCTCGAATGACAGAGATCCCCCATGGTCAGCAAGCAAAGCGGTTTATTTCAGTAGGGGGCATCGGGACTACTAAAGTCCTTCTATGCGAATCTATTGGAGAAGCTGATTATATGACACTGAGTCATCACTGCTGGGGGGGGGGG
>PYSS01000058.1:0-108784 GCA_003049465.1 Magnaporthiopsis rhizophila | reverse complement strand
GGGGGGGACTCACACCGGTGGTTCGACTTCTTCAAGAAAACTACTCGGATTTCCTAAAAGAGATCGCATTCAACGAGCTGCCAAAGACATTCAGGGACGCAGTTGAGGTAACCCGACGACTAGGGATATCTTTTCTCTGGATTGACTCACTTTGCATCATTCAAGACTCAGCCGAGGACTGGGCCAGGGAGTCGAGCGAGATGCACCGAGTATATCGAAACTCGTACCTCAACCTCGCTGCCGGTGCATCGCCCAACAACACGGGTGGTCTTTTCTACCCAAGAACTCTATCCAGTGTGCCATGCCGGATACCGGCTGGGTCGGACGCCCAAGAGAGAATGGTTATCTCGGACTACGAGTCTGAGTACTCTATAAGGGCCGGTCTCATTCTGTTCACGAGGGGCTGGGTGGTCCAGGAACGACTCCTGCCTCCGCCCCTGCTTATCTTTTGGCAGGATGCGATCCATTGGGACTGCTCCGAACTGGAATCAAGCGAGATATTTCCGGGGTCACTATAACAAGGGTGCAAGGTGCAGGCTTGAGGAAGATCCTATATTCGCTAATAAATCTTCTAGAGTCTCAAGAGATGCTTGGGGAGAAAAAACCCCCTTCCAGCAATTCAGGGCCCTTGGGCAGCCCCTGTTATATAAAGGGGCTGGGGGTCCGTGCGTTTCTGATTTGGGTACTGTCCCCGGATTAAGGTACGCATCCCGAGCGCGCATCTCCCAACAGCGGGGTCAGGCGCCTATTTATTGCAAGGTTTTTGTGCTTCTGTTGGCAGCCTTTATAAGCGCCCCAATGGCTGTCGAAGCTAAGTCCGCGTAATATAACCTCCCTTTTTTTTAAAAACCCGCCTTGGATTGTATGTTTTGGGCCCGGGGGTCCCTGGGTTTGCTTGGATACCGTTAATAAAAAAGGGCAATTTTTTGTTGTGCTTTTTTGCTGAAAAAGCTATTATAGGATTTTCAGATATTATTTTTTAAATTATATCCTTTTTATTTTATATGGTATTTTATAAGGTTTTGTTTAACCCGGAAGTTTATAATTTTTTTTATGTTATATTTCCTTTTAACGGGGGGGGCGTTCCGAAATATTTGATCGGGGTTGGGGCGGCCTTAAATGCCCGCTCGATAAGGTTCGATAAAAAATATGTGGAAAATAGGGTATATTTTTTAATTTTTGGGTAATTTAAATTGTACTGCTATTTTAAAAAGGTTAATTTTTTGGATGCAAAATGATTCTAGCATTTTGAAATTAAGCTTTTTGGCTGGTTATTTTGTTTTAATATATTATTTGTTTAGTATAACAAATTATTTTTCCGTAAATATAGGGAGGGATTTTTATTTTTTCTCGGCCTAATATTTTATGCGGTTTTTGGTTTTATTTAGGTATATTTTGGCTTTTTGGTGGATTTCGGTTATTTAATAGCTGTAAGTTATATTTGCAAAATTGCGTATTTTTTTTAATAAAGATAGGTTTATGGCTGCCGGGTAATAGCTATAATTAGTATAAAAAAAATAAGGGTGGTACTGGCTGAAATAATATTATTATATATAAATTTGGCTATTGGGAAAAGGTTAATCCAATTAGTTATTTTATAATTTATAAAAAACCTTAGGTATATTTTTAAAATTTGGTTAAACCTTTTTATTTGCTTATTAGTTTAAAGGTGAAAAATAATATTTATTTTAGGTTTAATACTTATTAATTTTAGGAAATTTTTCCATAGGTATGTTATAAATTTAAAATTTTGATTCGAGATAATATTTAATGGTATGCCGTGGAATTGCCAGTATTTTTTGGCAAAAATGCGGATAAAATTGTCCGTTTTTTTTTTTAAAAGGTATAAAATAAGCCATTTTGGTAAATGGATTTATTATTACCCAAATAAAGTTAAATTTTTAACTAAAAGGAAGGTCCGTGATAAAATTTATAGCCATTATTTTTTAAAAGGCATAATATAGCTTTAATAGCTATAAAAAGCCGAATGGTGCATATTTTGAAACTTTATTACGTTAATATTCCAAATAATTTTTTATATACTTTTGAATCGAGCTTTTGATATTTGGCCACCAAAAATAGCAAATAATAAGCTTAAAGGTTTTATTTATCCCTATATATCCGGTTATTTTGGTATTATATTCAGATTTTAAAATTTTTTATTATAATCCGGCGGGGATTTAAAAATTTTTTCGATAATAAAAAAATTGCCTTTTTATTTTTTTTATTTTTATTGGGTTTTTTAAATATTCCTGGTATTTTGGGTTATTTTTGGCAATTTTTATTATTTTAGTTATAAAGGTATCGGTTTATTAAATAACTGGAATGCTATATAATTGGGCTGGGGCTAATAGGACTAATACGGCTTTTATAATTAATTTTGTTTAAAGGAAGTATTTTTTTTGTAATATTAAATCAGCCCTGGTATCCGCGGAGGAAAAGTATAAGAAGGACAGGACACCCACGATGATTTTTTTTTGGTATCCCAGGCAGCAGGGCAGGCAGCAATGGATTTTACCACCTCCCAACTTTGGGGGATATCATCCCCCCTTATTTCCCTTTTTCTCCCTCCTCCAACCTTTTCGTGGATAATCTTAAAAATTAATACGACGCACAAATCGTACCAGTATTTTTCGTCCCATCTTTTTCTCCACCAGTGGATACCCCCGCTTCCATACAAAAAAAAACCAATATCACCTGCAAGTTAGCAATTAGACGACCTTAAAATTGTTAACCCCGCAGTTGCCGCTAATATTCCTTTCCGATTAGCGGCCAGATCAGTTTTTTTTATTTACCCGAAATATTTATTTACGGATAATAAATTTATTACCGGGGTAAAAAAGTTCAAGTTTGACGAGTATTATGCCGTACAAAAAAATTATAAAAATGGCACCAAATATTTCCATATTATTGGAAATTGGTTTTGCAAGTGCAATATTAAAAGCCCGAAGCATTTCGATATCGGAAAATTCCATCCGAATATCGGTCGGATAAGGAATTAATTTGCGGTATAAAAATACCTTTATAAACGAAAAGGGAGGTTTTGTTATATTGGCAGGATAATGATCGAGCCGAAAGGCTTTCGGAAAGAAATTAAGGCAAATTTTTGGTTTTAAGCCGTGGAAATAACGGATTGCAAAGCTTTTTTTACTTTATTTAAAATTATCCAACCATAAAATTTGATTTTTTATTATGGCAGTATCAAGGTTTATACTGATAATATTTTCCGGATACCCGTCCCAAAATATATTGGTTTTAAATTAAACGAAATATGGGATTTTTTTATAAAAATTACAAAATGGATACAGGATAATCTTTATAAAAAATAAAATATAATACTATAACCCCCCCTTTTATTTGTTTTTTGCTTTGGGATTCCCAAAAAAATAAGGACCGAATTTTTGTTTCGGTACCTTATGGTATTTTGTTTGGATATAGCCTTAATTTAACCCCCCCACCCCAAAAAAACTTTTAAAAAAGCCCTTACTGGCCTGGCTAATATAAAATTAACATTATTTATTACAGGCCGATCTAAATTACTATGCTTATATAATTTAACCAGGCTGTTTAAAATAATATAGGCTAAAAATTTGGGCCTATATAATTATATAAGCGGTTATTGGAATACCTCCCTTTTCGATAGCACCAAAAAGTATTTGGTTATCAATAATATGCTTTTAAATAATAAAAATATGCTTAAGTATTATAAATAAATGCTGGGGTACCAAAATAATTTTTCAGTAATAAATAAATACCTGAAAAAGGTATATTTCGAAAGTTAGGGGTTATTTTGCATTTATCTGGCAAATAAAGATTTATATGGATATAATAAAATAAATATTAATTGGTTGGACGGAAATTATATATTTATGCATATAATAAAGCTTTTATTTATAAAAAATAAAGGGCAAAACATACTAAATTTATAAATAAAAAAGCTGGAGGTTTTTGTAATACAAATAAAAAAAGGAAATGATAATTTTTTATAATTAATCCTGTTATCAAAATAATATCGAGCTAATTTTCCGCACCTTTATAACAGGTAAAGGATGCTTTTTAAACCCCAAAATAATAATAAATGCTTTTAATACGGAAAAATTAAATCGAAATACTAACTGGCCAAATTTTGCAACAAATACTTTTATTTTAAGCCGATAAAAATTTATATCCATATTTATAAAACCCCCAAAAAAAAACCCAAAATACAAATGCCGCTTTATAATAAAAAATAATATATAAAAAAAAATATAAAATAAATATTGCACCGAACCTTATTATTATTATAATAATACAAACCGTTTGTATCCAAACCGTAATATTTGGCCTTATAAATTATCGGAACCTATAAATTAATCGGCCAAAATTGCAAAATGTTATGCACCGTAAAATGCTAAACCTGGTCCAATAAAATATATTAGTAAAATTTGGTATTAATAGCACGGTAAAAATAAAGCCAAATATCAAAAAAAAAAATATCCCCAATTTTATTCACCCAAAATAACAGGTAAAAACTGCCTTTCAAAATATCAAATCCATTATCGGCCTTATTAATAAAAAAAATTATTTTAATACTAATATTAATATTAAATATATTCCAGTAATTTTTAATACCTGGCTTAAAAAAATATATATAATAATATGTATATTGCAAAAGCGCAATATATATACCTTTATTTAAACTTTTGCATTTTAAAGGATTATTTTAAAAAAGCTCCGGTTAAAACCATAACAAAATTTGGTGGCGGAAAAAACAAAACCATAATTAAATAACCCTGCCTGGATCTGGATTAAAATGGGCAAAAACCTATTACCAAAACTAACAAAATTGCCGCAAATATTTTTTTTGGTTGCAATAATAACGGTTATTTTAAACGCAAATTTATAGGCACCTTAATAGCTGCCGAAATATCGGCAATAGCCTTTTCGGGATCCATAAACCATAATAATAATAAAAATATCGGTGTATTGCAAAAAAATTATGGGTAATAATAATAATAATAATAATAAAAATGGTGGTTAACCGAAAGAAAAATATCGTAATCCGTGTATCCCGCAGGCTTTTACTTAAAAAGCTGCAATTTTTATAAGGATTTCTGTTCGGAAAAATAGCATAAAAAGGAAGGGAAAACTGGTAATCGACAGGTAAAACAAAAAAATAAAAGCTATATTAATACCAATTAATAATACTAATAACGGTAATAAAAATAGCGGGCTGTAAAACGGATTATTCCGTACAAAAAACAATTAAAATAAAAATAATAATACTAAGCTAATTACCTGTAACAGTATTATAAATATATTTCGAAAAAAAATAATCCTTAAAACAAAAACAAATAAAATATTCGTTTTTATAAAATTTATAAAACACGTTTAACATAACAAAAATGCAAAAATAACGGGAAAAAACTTGTTACAATAAAAATGCGGTTCGCAACGCATATAAATAAATAATAATCTTATTTAAAACACTAATACCAAATGGTGTCCCTGTTTTAGCAATATTTAAAATAATTAATAATATGATCGATAGGGCTGTGCATAAATCACAATTAATAATATCGCATTTATAACAAAGGCGCTCGGTTTAAAAAAATGCGATTGGTTACGCACAAAATGACCACAAATTATTATATAATGGTATCCTAACATCAGCCCATTTTGAAACCGAGCCCTGCAGGATACCGAGAACAGATCCACCCCACCACGATAATACACCATATAATCCCAGCAATCCCACAAACGACCCACTCCACCATATGCAGGACACCAGAACACCGCGCACCAGGGCTGTAATATTAGGTATATAGGCTTTTCCGGCCGATTATAACAGGGTATAATCCTTTTTGAGCACTGCCCGAGGGAATTTGCGCAGTTTAATAAAAGGCTTTATTTTTTCGGCGATTTTGTGGGAGATAAATGCTGTAACATTTTTTGGGTCCAGAAAAGTTTTGATTAGTATTTTTTTTTTGGATCCTGGAGTTGAAATTTGCATTTTTACCACGGGTTGGCAGTTTATTTTGGGCTGGTTATCGGATATTGCAAGTTTGGATTATTAGCAGTTATTATTGGATTTGTTTTTTTATAAAAACCTCGAAAGGGGGATCAGTAAAAGTAACTGCGGCCAGTTTGGGTTTTTTTATGGCCAATTTATTATAAAGGGGCACCTTAGCAGATTTTTTGCCCGTTGCCCGTGGGATAAAAATAAACAAGGTTTTGGCTGGTGCCGGGGGTAATAATTTTCCGTTAATATCCTTTTTGGCGAAACAGATAAGGGTATAATAGTTGGAATTGCCATATTTTTAATACAGGCATTTATTTTGCTTTTAATTATTAATATTGGTTTATTTTACTCTTTTAAAGGCCTGTTTTATTAAAGGTTATATATTATTTTTTTTGTTCCCAGGGGTAGGTTTTTTTTATCCCCCGGCTGGGTTTAAAAATTGATTTTGGCAGGTTTTAAAATTTTTATCGCAGGATTAGCCCGTATTCGAGTATTTTTGTATCGAAATAGGCTCGTTTTTCCTTTTCCTTTTCGTATTTTCACTTTTTGCCGGTGCTTTTTTTGTGAAGGCTTTATTAACCTGCATTTATTCGTAAATAATACCAGCCTTTTGATAAATTTCCAAAAATTCGGTATTATTAACGGGGATTTTCCTTTTAAAAAAATATACCAAAATAATAATCCCGTTGGATAAAGCGTTTCGAATATGGTTTCGGAAAATAATTTTAATTTATTTGGCGATATAATTGTGCTGGTTGATTTTAATAAAATAATGAATAATATTATTTTTGTATTTAAAAGCCCGCATTTTATCGGTTTCCGTTTATTTTTTATTTGGATTTTTATAATAATTTTTCATTATAAAAGCATAATATTTCCAGATATTTTTCAGATTTAGGGTAATAAAAAATTGTGCACGGGTGGTGTAAAACCGAAAAGCCTGATTTTTTAGCAAAAATCCGATCTATGCTATTTTATATTTATTATTTCGGAAATTTTTGGGTATAGCCTTTATATAAATTATAGCCTGGAATTATTAATCCTTAAAATCGGTTTTGTTTTTATCGAATTAGGGTAATTATTTTAGGTTGGTTAAAGGATTAAAATATATTTGCCTATATTATTTCGAGCTTGGCCCTTTTTGGGATGATAATATTTGTTAAATTTTTTGGGGTAATTTTCAGGGTGGCTTTTGGGGTAGTTTTTATCCAGGGCAATCCCAGGGCCCCCTATTATCGGAGGAAAAATTATTATTATTGGGTGGCCCTGTTCCCCGGGGCGCGGGGGTAATCCCCAGGGGATTGGGAGTAACTTTTGCCAGTTATTCCAATAAGGCCTGTTAAATATATTTATTTATTATTTGTAAAAGGCTTTTTAAAATGGTAGCAATTTGATATTTTTTTATAAAGCTTATGGTTTTAAAAGCCGATAATGTTTTGGATAAATAAGTATTCCCTTTTTTTGTTAATATAAATATATTTTTAAAAGGGGTACTGGTTCTGTTTCGTGCGAAAGGGGCAAACAATATTCGGACGGTGGGCATTTTGATTGGCCCAACCAGGGTTTTTTGCCTAAAAATAAAAGGGGATTTTAGTATAGCTAGGATAATTTTGGTTTTAAATTAATATTTGGCCTTTATTATATTTTGATGGATTTTTAAAAAGCGGTGGGCCTATTTTTTTTATTCGGCTGTTAATTCGAAAATTTGTTTTTTTATAACTTTTTATCGGTATTTTATTTATTTTTGTTATTATTTTGTATTTTTAAAATATTGTTCTGTAATTTGAATATATTTTTTAGTTATTTTTGCCCAATTTTTTATATTTGTTATTATTGATTCGAAACGGGCGTGTATAATTACCAGGGCTGTTCGGTGGTTTTTTTGGGCCTGGGTAATCTGGTTAAAAGCATATTTTTTTAATTAAATTGTTCCGGGCTGTTTTGGTTAAAACATTCCAAATTTTTTCCGCAAATTGGTAATTTTGTTCGATTATATTTTTTTCGAATTTTCGGAACTGTGCCTGGGTAAAAGCAATTTGGTTTTGAATTATTTGAACCATTATTTGATAATATTTTCGGAATTTGCCGAGTTATTTTTTAACTGTTTCCGGAATGGTGGTTTGGTTTGGGATGCCCTTTTTAAAGGTTAAAATGGCCGTATAACTTATAATAAGCTTTTAATGGATTTTTTTTAGCCATGCCTTATATTATAAATTTGGCAATATGGCCGGGTAATTTTGGTTAGGGTTAATTTATATTAATTATTATTTTCCGCCTTTTTTTTATAATTTTTCGAAAATTAAAGGGGTATATAGGACAAATATCTTATTAGTATTTATTATTGGGGTATTTTGTTAATCCCGGATTTGGTTAGCATTTTGGAAATATAAACCTTTTGGTTCGGGGAACCGCAAAGGTTTTTTTTGGGTGGCCTTCGGTATAAATGCTTCGGATACTTTACCCGTGCTGGCCATAATAAAACTATCGATAAATAGCTGTTTATTTTTTGCATAAAAAGGCAAAAATAAAGAAAAAAAATCCGGGTAATTTTTCGGGCCTGGTTTTTATATACTTTTATAAAAATCCCTAAATTATATTAAAAAATAATAATAATTTTGCCGTATTCCTTAATTACTGTTACGCTTTTTTGGATATTCTGGGCAAAAATATCGCAACAATTATTAAAATTATTAATAAGGATTATATTTTGGATATTTATTTTTAGGCCGTGCATTAAAAAGGGAATATTATTTACCTTTTTTTAAAAAAATTTAATTTTGGATTTAAAAGTTCCGAAAATATAATCAAATTTCCGGATAAAATTCTCGTATATATTGGTAATATTATGGAATTTTTCCGAAATTTTTTTGGTTATATTTGATATTATTTATATCAAAACTGCAAAATTTTGTTAGTTTTTGTTCATTTTTTATATAAAAAGGTTTATAATTAGGATTGTTTCGTAACAAAAGGGTATTTTGATAATATTAATGGCACGTTTGACCTGTCCGTTTTGTTTTTCGAGACTGTGAGCCTATTTTTCGGTATTTTGCTCCAAAAATTCTGCAGTTTGGTATTATTACTGGTTTATTTTGCTAAAGGCAGCCTGAATTAAATCAAGGGCAAGGTTAAAATTTTTGTTAAAAATTTCAAATTTATCCTCGAGGTTTTGTTTCAGGGTGTACTGCTCGCGTTCGATTTGGATCAAGCGGTTTTTATTTATAAGGCTGGTTGCGGTGGGAAAAATAATAGTATAGCTCGATTTCTATCGTGAAAATTTGCCTAAAAAGGCCCGCGGTTATTTGCTGGGTTTGGGGGTGACAAAAGGGCAGGCGGTTTGTTAAAGGCCAATTATGGTCCCTAATAGGGCTCCGTAATAAATAAACCGATTATTGTATTGGTTTAAGATTTTTTTTCGAGCCGGGTAAAATAATATTAATACCGAGGGAATTTTGGGGCGGTGGGTTGCGTGCAATACAAGCACCGAGCTGGAACAGATAATACTGGTATCCAAATACTAATAAAGCTTTCCTTATCTTTTTCTTTAGGGTCCTTTTTTTAAATACTTGCTGGATTTTTAGCCCAAAAGCATAATATTGCAGCAGTATTTTCAAGGATAATAGCTATAAAAAAAGCGATAAGGTTTATTAGGAAGGTGGATTTTCGCTGTGATAATCTTTCCAAAATTTAAAAGGAAAAATAAAAGACTGTTACAGGGCGGTCCTGAAAAAAAAAAAAATTTATTTGTAACAAGGGTGCAAAATACAGGCTTGAAAAAAATCCTATATTCGCTAATAAATCTTCTAAAATCTCAAAAGATGCTTGGGGAGAAAAAACCCCCTTCCAGCGATTCAGGGCCCTTGGGCAGCCCCTGTTATATAGAGGGGCTGGGGGTCCGTGCGCTCCTGATTCGGGTACTGTCCCCGGACTAGGGTATGCGTCCCGAGCGCGCGTCTCCCAACAGCGGGGTCAGGCGCCTATCTACTGCGAGGTTCTTGTGCTTCTGTTGGCAGCCTTTGTAGGCGCCCCAATGGCTGTCGAAGCTAAGTCCGCGTGACAGTCACAACAAAGAAGCGAGCTCACGGAGCGGCAGAAAAGCCACAGGTTTTGGCATGGGCTATAGACCAAGACTGAGCCAGAATTTCTGGAAACATGGGCGAGATTGGTAGAGGCATATTCTCAAAAGAAGTTGACTAACCCAGCAGACAAGTTTGTTGCCATTGCAGGTTTAGCAGAGGACTTGGGCAGAATCTGGGGTGGCAGGAACTATTTCGCTGGAATGTGGGCATATCGGCTCCGCAGCGCCTTGCTTTGGTACGCCCGCCCGCCCTCTACGCGGAGAACACCGAATATCGCTCCCTGCTAGTTCTGGACTTCATTAGAGGGTGGTACTCTGATGTCCATCCCCGAATGGTGTGAGGGACTGGTGGAGATTCTTGGAGTTGACACGAACCTGGCGTCATCATCACAGCCCTTTGGCTCTGTTACTAGCGGCACAATACGATTGCGAGGGCCGTTGGCGAAGGCGACGCTTGTCAAAACATCGACAGACGAATGGGAGATCGATTTCTTTCCCGAGCAACAGCAACAGGGAGAGGAGGCAGAGGTACTGGACGACCCTACGATTTCGCCCAAGTCAAAAACGACAGTTAAGTGGGACGAAGAGGATATGCGAAATATGGCACGGTCCGTCGAAGTTTACTTCGCTCCATTCGAGGCCGGATTAAACCCTACTGGCGTTCTTCGGGTCAAGGGACTGCTGTTACTGCCTGTTTATCAACAAACGGGCCGGTTTCGAAGGATCGGCGTCTTCAGCGTGGCGGCGCCCTGGAAGGAAGAAGAGGGAGAAGAGGGAGAAGAGGGAGAAGAGGAAGAAGAGGAAGAAGAGGAAGAAGAGGAAGAAGAGGAAGAAGAGGAAATTGACGTTCGTTTCCCTTATTTGGTTTTGCGTCTGCAAATCGAAAAGATGCGAGAAGAGATCTGCAGGCGTTGGAATCGCGATCCCCGGATACAGAGACTGAAGGACAGGATGGAGCCTTTAAGGACAAAAAATGTCGGCGGACTAGGTGCTTACCAGGGAGAAGAAGGCCGTGCGGATGACCCGTACTGTTGTGGGGAGATCAAGGTAGAATTAGTGGATCGGTTTGTCGGGGTGCTGGAGGAAAGCGACTCTCCCCGCGTCAACTCGTTTCTTTCATGGACGGTGGTGTTCACTGAACACTGGGCTGAACACGGCAATTTCCCGGATTGTCTCAAGGGGACATACGCTGGGGATCGGCGATATACGTACGAGATTGTTTGACGATTTGTTCACGTTTCGAGGGTGAGTCGCTGAAGTTGGTAGGGCTTGTTGGGCCGGTTCCTTGCACGCTACGGGTCCTGATACTCGACGCTGTCCGTATATCACGCGTATGCACCCGCTCCATTCGCGACAGTCTTTCTTTTCTGCGTCCGTACGGTAGACAACGAGGTGCTACGACCTTGAAAACATATACGCCCCGCCAAAACCGGGCATGCAGCACGAGTGATGGGGAGGCGGGGGCGCCCAGTCTTGACCTCCATATTCCCAGCACGCATCGTGACCAGTTGCGGGTCCAACGGATTGCCGTTTTTCCGCCGTGGGATTCCGACACAGAGTGTTAACCTTGACGCACGCGTGGTGTCCACCGCTATGACGGAAGAAATATCGACGCTATGAGAAATTACGATCGACGTATCTGTACATACGAGCCCTAGCTCCTCGTAAATGCTGAATTAGTTCATGCAGTTCTAGCTAGCCCATCGGTTGGCGATTGTCACGCGCGGATGCCGGCGTATCGTACGTGGACGACCCACACATTCCCACCGCTCTCTTAGCCACGAATGACTGGGATGACGAATTTGAGGTTTTTTGTTTCCTTCTTTTTTTCTTCTCTTCAATTCAATACCCACTGCTCTATCACCACGAGGACGTCTACCCCTCAACGCGCAAGATGCAGGTCCGTTTCCTTCCTATCCCGTCCCCAGTCTCGGCACTCTCCCCTGCTAGACCAGACTAGGAAGCTGGTTCGATGGCACGTGGGCCCTGGCAGGGTCGCAGCCGGCCTTGCGATCTTGGTCATGGGTGGCTTGGACGTACCCCAAGGCGGGACCGGCGGGTACCTCCGCAGGGCGTATTTGGCTTGCCGAACCCCGAATTTCTTCGCCCAGCCAGACGTTGTCCCGTCGTTACCTGCCCCTGCTCCACGATCTCGCTGCCGCGTTGGGCGTCGACAATGGGGAAATTGGGGCGCTTGGGGATCGTCATGCCCCTCATCACGCTTCGCGCGATCTGGCACGGCGGGCCTTGGCGACTGACTGCGTGATTCGCGCGGTTCCCGACGACACGAGTTGTCTGCTGGCCGGCAGAAGTCTGGTGTAGTATTTATACGGGCCGTGTCCGGCTTCTCTTGCGTCGTTGAGGGGATGTGTGTCGTCAGGTTTCGATCAGGTCGCCGAGTGCCCACTGCCAGCACAAGCCAGCCCAACCCAGCCTAGCGTCCAGTCAGTCCTCACCTCGGCGAGCCCATCCCTGCGTCAACATGAAGGTTTCAGGCCTGGTCTCCCTCGTGGCCGTCGTCTCGTCGGCGGTGGTTTCGGCGGCGCCCGTCCTCCTCCAGGCGCGGCAGTACTCGGAGGACACCTCCAACCAGCTCGTTGACGGCACCCCCTGCCGGGACGTGACCGTCATCTACGCCCGCGGCACTGGCCAGCGCGGCAACATAGGCGACCCAGCTGCCGTCGGGCCGCTCATGTTCAACGCTCTCGCTGCCATCCTGGGCCGGGACAGGCTGGCGGTCCAGGGGGTGACGTACGCGGCCAACATTTTTGGCTTCCTGGCTGGCGGGGATCCGAACGGGGCGAACACTTTGGCGGGTCTTGTGAACATGGTGAGATCCAAATCTGTTTTGCCTTGTTGGGCTTTTCCCTGTCGATGCGATGGTATTTTGATCCCTGCTCTAACGTTGCTTTGCTCTGGATCCTTAGGCGACATCCCATTGCCCCAAGTCCAAGATCATCCTTTCGGGGTACAGCCAAGGCGCACAAGTCGTCCACAGGGCGGCTGGGCAGTTGTCAGCGGAAGTTGCCGGCAAGATCACGGCTGGTAAGTCATCTCTCCACCCCCCCAACTACTACTTGCTGGACCTAGTCGATCTTGCTAATCTCCTCGTCCAGTGCTCACCCTCGGCGACCCCTTCCAGAAGCGCACCCTCGCCAACATCCCCGCGTCAAAGCACAGGGTGATTTGCCACGATGGCGACAACATCTGCGAGGGCGGCATCATCGTAACCGACAAGCACACAAATTACCAGGAGGACGCAGAGGACGCCGCCAAGTGGATGGCGTCGATGGTGCGATGAACGATAACGGCGTGTATATTTTTTAATGATACCTCTTTTCCGGGGAATTGATACCGTGCGAAGTCATGGCTATGACAGTCAGTGGGCCAAGGGAGCGTAATTTCACACTTCATCTGCTACAACGGCTCTCTCTCCTTGCCCGCCGGCGGTGATATCTGTCACCTGTCAACATCTGCATGGTGCGTTGCATTGATCACCGAGATGCACTAAAAACAGGAAACTTCCGCTTGGCAATGGCTGACCCCGAAATGAGCAGACAGCTGTTATGCGCGGATGAAACGCATCGCATAGCACTCGCTCCCTGTATAGGATCTTGCTTTTTTAGCCCAGCTCCCAGATGGCGCTAGCAAGCTAGGTGGCAGGCCTGGCGGTTCACTGACGGAGCGAGCGAGGAGAGACAACACCCAGAAACGGAAGCTCCCGACCCTCGCCAAGCGATGTGACTGGCCCAGCATCTCATCGACCTCCCTTTTGTGGGAGAAGGTCCGGCTGGCAGGCTACAGGTGCCAGGCCGTATCACAGATCTAAAAGGCTGTGCCGCATCTGCATATCTTGGTACGCGGTCATGCATACGCTCCTCCATGCGATATTTACCGCAATCCGAGATTTGCCCTCCAAGGACGGACACCTGTCAAAAAAGGCTCTAGGGCTTATGGGAACCCGGCCCATCATCTCAGGCAGAGGGAGAGGCTCGTCACACCACGTTCCAGGCGAACTGCAATAGGAAGATGCTCCGTGCGGGGGGCCATGCAGACCAGCACGCGCACCGGGAAGACCCCCGGTTTTCCTGTCACAGAAGGCGACGAATTCCAACTAGCGTGCGGGGCCGCGGGCAAAACGCCAAGCGAGCGACACTACACGTGGAAAGCTGGGATTCTCGATGGGTGAAAGCAGTTGCGAACGGGGGTTTGCGGCTCTTGTTCCGCCATTCCGAACAACCCTTCATCGATGCTCCTTCGCGGCGCAATATGGCCAGGGTACGTAAGTTTAAGACGGTTGTTTGATATCCCCTGGCCCTGGCCGCTGCCCTGGACCCCCGCGATGTCGTTCTGATGCCCACGGTTCTCAAGGCGGACTCGTCGGAAGGGCTCAGGATCTGCGCGGGACAGTGCCTTGACGACCTGCGAAGCCCTACCACGATCTATTTCGGACGACGTCGCTACCGGGGACTTTTTTTTTTTTTTCGGACAGCAACGTTCAACTCGACGTTCGAGCGTGGCGGGTAGGCGATCTATTTCGAGCCACCCCAAGATTGAAGGAAAACGGACGCAGCCAGCGCAACCTTGGGAAAAGGGGCCACAAAAGCAGAACGAGAACACCAAAGAATTGATAACTTGGGCGGGATAAAAAGCACCCGTGCTGAGACGGCCTGATAAGCACGGCGGCCCCTTTTCGGCTTTTCAGTGTGGCCGGCCAATACCGAGGCTGACCGGCCAAAATCTCACTGGCCACACTAGCGTTTTTAGGGACAAATTAGTCCCAAATAAACCTTTTGTCAGTGTTTGTCAGACTCCAAGGTGCAGTAGAAACAGCAGCTACGGCGGCCAAGCTCGCAAGCGCGGTTCCTGTAGCGCGGCGCGCTTTGGAGAAAAAAGCACGATGGATCGACACTGACAGGGAGAACGACAGATTGAGCAAAAAACGAACGGATTGCCGTACATATTGCGCCGATCCCCAGAGGGGCCGTCTTGGCGCGGGTTGCTTTCAACTGGCCCAAGTTATCACCAAAAAATGCGGATCTTCTCCAGAAATGTCACCGTAAACGACAAGCACCCACCAATCGATTCGAGACCCGACAATGGCGTCACAAGTCCCCGCTGGCGCCGAGGGCACAGTGGCCGGCGTCATGTTGTACTGCTGCCTCGCCTTCACCGCCAGCTCGCTCATGATCTGGCTGACGTGGACGCACCGCGAGAGGACGAGCTGTGAGTAGTTGGCAGCTCTGCTCCTGGGCAGCGAGCGCACGCTGACCACACAGATTTTGGCAGACATCGCCATGCTCTCGTACTTTGCCACCCTCAGCATCGCGGCGTCGCTCGTCCAGCAGACGCACGACGTTGTGCGGTACAGAAGCCTCGTGAAGGAGCAGTACGAGAACAGGAAGCTGCACCCGGGCAACCCCGAGATCGCCATCGCCAACGGGTCTGTCGGCGTCAGCCTGGCGCTGTACTACATCCGTCAGTTCACCTCCCTGGGGTTTAGATGCGGGATATGCAATAAAAAAAAAAATATATATATATATATATATATATTGACGAGGGATTGTGCGCAGAATACTACTGTTACAGTGTTGAGGCTATGTGTGTCATGTTCTTGTAAGTCAGCTGGAGCAATGTGCTGCCCGCCGCCACCGCCCTGTGCTTACACAAGACCAAAAAAAGCGCCGCTCACCTTGCGCAGACGGCCATTGCGAGCAGGAGATGGAGCAAGCTCCTCCGGCGGATCGACAGCGACGGCGGCAAGATTTTCGCTGTCCTGTTCCCCCTGACGACCATTCTCCTCCTGCGGATCCCGCAGGTGCAGAATAACTTTGTCGTATTTATCCTGCTCGCCGACCTACCCCGTAAGTAATACCCCTCCCGACTCAGGGACACCACAGTCTCCCATCTAACAGTCCACATGCAGTGATGCTCAGCCTGCTCTTCGGCTGCGTCCTGATGCTCGTCATCTTTGTGAGCTACGTGCGCTCGAGGCGCCGGTTCCTGCATTGGACCCCAAACGGTGGTGGCGGCGGCGGCGGCGGCGGCGGCAGCGGCGGCGCGGAGTCGTCGCTCGAGAGCGGCGTCGCCACGACGACCACGCAGACGGGCTCGCGGAAGAAGAGCGGGCGGAAGCAGAGGGGCATCTGGGACCGGTGGCTGATGGTGCGCTTCACCGTTGCGTTTGTGGCGCTGGGGGCTTTCGAGGTGACCAACACGCTGTTCCAGATCATGGCCGTGACCAACGCGGCGGCCGACCTGGCGGCGACGGAGCCGGACCTGAGCGCCGAGCGGGCCAGGCGCACGTGGATCTTCTTCATGCCGGGCGTGACTCCCGGCCTGTTCATATTTATCGTCTTTGGCACCACGGCGCCGCTGCGCAGGTATATGTGGGAGACGTTTGTGCCGAGGAGGTGGAGGAGAGGAGGTAAACGGGAGGATGAGGAGGCGGCAAACGCGGCGGCTGCGGCGGAACGGGCGCGGACCAAGAATCGGGCAAATGTGGCGAGACCACCCGACGACGACGACGACGTCGGGCCGCCGCCGCCGCCAAAGGATGATGTTGTTGTCGTTGTTAAAGGCGCGGGGTCGGGGTCGGGGTCTGCTTCGGAGATGGAGATGCACGTCTATGGACAACGGGCCGGGCGGCCCAAGGATGGAGCGACAAGGGCCCCTAGAGCTGGCGAGGTAGAGCGGCCGGATAGCGACGAGTGGCCCATGCTGCCGATTATGAGGAATGATTAGCTCGGTTGTTCGCCGATAAAACCTTGTTCTCTGCAGTTCCGCCCACGCTCGGGCATGTGAGACGACAAGAATGGCGTCCGCAGTGGGATGTAAAAAGTTCTGTATTGTGACGCTGGCTCTGGTGAAGACGAAAATCAACAAGGTCAAAATACAAGACAATTTCCCGCGCAGACCCCGATCCGCAGTGGCACTCATGACATAGTGGCGGTCGATTTGGGAATGAAGACAGTAGAGGACGAATGGCTGATAAATAATACGCTAGAGGAGAGAAACACAACTGGAGCGGCTCAAAAATCCCAGAGCCTTCTCGGATCAAGCCCTCATCTGCTCACCACCCCTCGCAGCACCGCCGGACGACGGGACGTGGTCGAACTCTGGAGGCACGGAGAGTATATACGGCGCGTCGGGATGTGCGCCCGGGCGTTGTGGCAGCTCTGAGGTTGTCTGTACCCTCTGTTGTGCCGAGGAGCGTGCGCCGTCGTGAGTGGCGGCGGGAGCGGCATGTTGCGGCTTGTGATGGGCCGCCGCGGTCCTGGCCATCGAGGCCTCGGGGTCTGACGGTAGAGAGAAGAGGAAGGGCGCGTCGGCGTGCAGGGCCCGGCGCTGGGAGGTGTAGGCTGCGCGGGGGATCTCTGCCAGGATGCGGCGGGGGCCGGTGGATAGTCGGAGGGCGTTCATTGTGGTTGCTGTTGCAGGTTGCGGTAGAGGTATGGCGTGTGATGAATGGCCGAAGGATGGGTCGGATAGTAGGGCCACAGGCGTGTTGATATACGTACCGGAAGAGGAATAGATAGCTGGCCAGGCGGCAACAGGTCCCAGGAGGCAGACGCTTCTTAAAAGCACATCCAGCTCACCCCCGCATCGCAGCTCCCGAACCCGCCATCCGTCGCCCGACCCCAGTCGAGCAGTCAAGCTTTGGGAAACCATGGGAAACGGATACATGAACTTCCCCAATGCCCGAAAAGCCTTGGCCCGCGGCGAAATGGAACTGGGAGACGACCCCACCTGCCTGCTCGGGGCCGGCGCGGCATCCTGGGCGGGTTCTGATTGGCCGGCGCTGATGATGAACACACCACCCGCCGCGCTCGGCTCGGACAAAGGGGGATTTTGCTTTTGCTTGCCAACCCCACGTTCTTCTCTCCCGATCATACGATCCGGGATGCTGCTGCGGGTGTTTTCGTCTCTCCTCTCCCGTATCTGTCCGGATGTTTGGGGTGGCGCGTGGTTCGTGGAAACAGCCGGCAAAACAGGACAATTTCAGCGGCTGATTAGTCTGCATCCAGCATTCTCAAGGCGCCCGTCGTCAAAACGATACCCCGTTGCGTCCATCACTTGGCAGAGCACGGGAACGAAGGGGGCCAAGTGCAAGAACAAGAATCGGCCGCGCGGGATCGATCCCGACAACGCCACGGCGAACCTTCCCCGCGTTCTCCCACCACCAGCAGGGATTCACACCCCGGAAGACCCACCCGCGGGCTCCGGTGTCGGGATCCCATGTGTTGATGGTACCCTATGTAGGCTGTGACGTCGTCTTGTTGCAGCCCGACAGTGAAGGTGAAGGCGACGGTGTCTGTCGGGAATGTCTCGGTAGCCGGGATAATCTCAACAGCCGCATGTCCACGGTCCTTTGACCCAGTTCTTTTCTTCCGCATCAACGTCGCGTCGGGCGAGCCAAAACATCCATCGAGCACTGCAACAGGCAAAGACTAATCGGGTATCTATTAATCGGCGTCCAGGTCGTCAATCTATCGTCTCGTCATAGGGGCTACACAAAACCCACGGGCATTCCGTTGCGAGAGAACATCAAGCCAAGGTACACACAAAAAAAAAAAAAAAAAAAAGCGTCAAGCCACGCAAAGTAGCAAGATCCAAGCCAGCGACAACAGCACACAGACAGCAGCTCAAAAAATGAGACCGCCGGGCTTGTCATTGTTCTTCTCGTCCATGGCGATGCACATGGCCACCATGACGGCCATGTCGACGCCGCCGGGTACGACGAGCGCGTACGTCTGCTGGCCGAACAGCAGGTCGCGGCCGCTGAGCTTGCGCTGGATGGTGCCGACGGTCGCGCCCGTCCTCTTGTCGACGATGTTGGCCGACGTCGAGAGCCAGTTGCCGGCCATCTCGAGCGTCTCGCTGGCGCCGCTGAAGGCGTTCTTGAACGTGGCCGTGGCCTTGGATCCGATCACTGTGAAAGGTAGGGCTTTGTCAGCTTCGTCATTGAAACCCATCATATTCTCAGCCGCCGGCAGCACCTACACTTGAAGCCGCTCTTGACCTCCATCAGCTTCTGGCCCTGAGGGTCGTTGGCGGCAAAGGTGGTGTGCCAGTGGAAGTGCTCCTTCTGGATGTCGAACAGGTGCCGGCCCTGCATGTCGAACAGCGACTTGCGCCCAGACAGCGACGCGACCCGGCCCTGGACCCGGAACACGTCCTGGCCCAGGTTGTTCTTGATCTCGAAGCTGTCGCCCGAGAGCGACATGACCTTTTCGCGCAGCATCAGCGTCATGCCCTCGGGCGGCGCGATCAGGTGCGAGTAGATGCCCAACGGGGTAGCCATTTTTTGCTTTTTGTTCAGGTGGTCCGAGATTATTTGGTCGTGTCGTTCCAGTGAGACGGGAGCTTGAGGGGTTAAGAAACCGAGAGGAAGGATCGATTGCGGGTTGTGCTTGCTTGGGGCTTTATCTTTGTTCTTTGGTCTCAAAGGAATGAGGGAGCGGCCATGAAGATTAAATACCACCAACGAGGCCACCAGCGTCCATCTAAAGAAAAGAAAAAAAGAGAGGCTCAGGTGGGAACGGCACCCAAGACAAGTTAGCCCCCCGCCATGAATTCCAGATCCGGCGTGCCTGATAGGCCCTGTGGCGTGGTCGTGTGGTGGTCACCAACGATCTGCGAGCTGCTCTTGGCAACCTAGGGCTGAAATCGCGCGCCCTTGAACGATTGGATCGTCGGCCACGGTGATTCACTGCGCCTGCAGCGTGGCTGTGGCTATGTGGGTTTGCGACAGGGCACGGAGAGCCTTCCCGAGCCAGTTTAAGGCCCAACGCTAAATAAGCATAATTCTTTTCGGCGGGCCTTGCAGTTTCGGGCCCAACGACTGGGAAAGAAGCGGCGAAGAAGGCGTCGGATAGAGCAAGCTTGCCAGCGAGGTAGGTTCTCCCTAGGTAGCTGCCTACCTGTTCCCGGTGTCGCTTTACTCCAGTCTTGCTCTTCAGGACTGCCCCTCGCGTGCCGGCCCAGGGGCAAGAATCCGTGCCGTTGAGGCGATAAGCGGTTGGGGGCGAACCGTGTTTCTCAACGGCGCTAGTGAGGCACCTGCACCTCTCCCAGCCTGCCGGACGTTCCTTTGAGCTTAATCCTGTCCTGCGGTGTCACCACCTACTCCGCCTCGGGTCGTGGCCAATGATAACATGTGCACTGCCCCACTCCGCTCGCCTCCTGTCCTCAACCTCTTTCTTTTCGCCCTTGGGAGCACTCACAAGCAGGCTGGGGATGGCGATCATGCAATGAAAACAGCAAGCGACACCAACCCCAACGCCAATCCTTCCATGCAGTCAGACCAACGGATCAACGCAACGTTGGGAGCCGGGGGCAGGCAGGGGCGCGTCAAAGGGATGTAAAATCTCTTGCGACCACCGGGCGGGGAAGCAAAAAAAAAAAAAAAAAAAAAAAAAAAAAACCCATTCTGGCACCTTGACCAAACAATAACACGGACCAATAGCGCACCGTAGATTTTGTAGGGGAGGTCCGCGTTAGTTTCTGGTCAACATGCCTGGACAAAGCCACATACCAAGGCACACAGCATCCATCAACGAAAAGCCCTCTACCGCAAGGCGTTTTTGCGGTCAGGGAGCGCCCAGCGAATGGAAAGCCGCCAACAGGCAGTTTTCTCGGCTACACCAGACGCCGGCGGCATGCGGGAGGTGGGAAACGGCCCCGCTGAGAGGAGGCATCAACGGCTGGGTCCCCTCAGCCGCAACGCCACTAGCTCCATGTTTTGGTGCTGTGCCAACGCCCCCAACAAGGGCAGCTGACAATGCGGACCCGTCAGCACGGGTTCAGATAGAGGAGCCCGTGTATTGAGGGACAACGGTGAGGGGATTGATTGGCCAGACAGGAAAGTAGATGGAGAAGGGATTTGGCGCCAAGGTATGTCTCATTATTCGCGTTGATCGAGTAATGGATGAGCTTCGATTGGTATCATGTGAAGATTTGTGAGAGGTTGTGAACTGGCTGCGGATGCATGTACACTTCTCGTCCCTTGCTGACGTCCCAGCAAGGGCACAGACAACATGAGCAGCAAAAAGAAACATAAAAGACAGGCGTTCCAGGCAATCAACGAGCTTTTCCAGCAGACGTCCTCCACAGAGAAATATACAAGACGCAAACATCATAGTAACATAAAGCATCAGCATCGCATATCACACACGCCGCCCTAGACGCGGTTGCTGTTGTCCTGGGGTGGGCCGGCGGGCGGGGCGTAGTCCCCGGCGCGGACGGCGTCGTCTTCGGACGACGTCTCCTCCTCGACGTCCTTGATGCCCAGGATCTTGGTGACGATCTTGGCGGCGTAGATGTCGGCCGAGACGTTGGTGGCGGTGCGGAAGCGGTCGATGAACCAGTCGATGGCGATGATGACGCCGTACATGCCCGTGATCGGTATGTCGACCGACTGCGCAATCATGACGGTGAGCACCAGCGACGACGACGGGATCGGCGTCGTGCCGATGGACGCGAGCGTCGCCAGTAGCACAATGATGACGTACTGGGTGCCGTCGAGCACCATGCCCTGCGTCTGGGCCAGGAACACGACGCAGCAGGGGAAGTAGATGGCGGTTCTGTGAGACAAAAAGTCTGTCAGCTTTTTTTTTTTTTTTCCTTTGTTTATTTCTTTTCTTATCCCCTCTTCCGCGGGCTTACCCGTCCATGTTGATCAAGCAACCCAAGGGCACGGTAAACTTGGCTACGGTGGTGGGGACGCCACGGGCTATGGTCTCGCGCATGGTGACGGGCAGGGTGGCGGCCGACGACGAGGTGCCCCAGGCGGTCAGCCAGGCCGGAGCCGATTTGGCCCAGACCGAGTACGGGTTCTCGCGAACGACGCAGAAGTAGATGATGGGGATCAGGATGAAGATGTGCAGGAACATGCCGGCCAGGGCGGAGCCAATCAGCACGCCCAGGTTCTGGCCCATCTCGCTGATGTTGAGCCGGAACAGGTTGGGCAAGATCAGGAAGAAGACGCCGATGGGCGCGATCTTGATGAGAAAGCTGATGATCTTGGTCACGAGCTTCTCGATTTCCTCGACCGCCTTCATGATGGAGCCCATGGGGTCCAGCAGGTAGCCGACGACGCACGCGGCGATCAGGATGGCGAGCAGGCCGTCCTCGGCGAGCGACTTGAAGATGTTATTGGTGATGAAGGACTGGAACATCTCGACCACGACCACGTGCGGCTCGAACGCCTTGCGCTCCTTGACCGTCTTGTCGAGCGAGTCGCTCACCTCGAGCGCCGCTCCCGTGGCCTCGGTCATGAGCTTGCGCCAAACCAGGTCGACCAGGATGCACGTGTGCACGATGGCGATCAAGGTCGTGACGACGTAGTAGCCGACCGTCCACCGCGCCAGCACGGCGCCGTTGCCCGTCATCTCGCGCAGGCGCACGACGGCCAGGATCATGGCCGTGATGATGAGCGGCAATACGACAGCCCGCAGCGCCCGCAGCCACATGTCGCCGGGGATCATGACCAGGTCTACGACCGCCTTGGGCACCGTCTTGACCTGCGTCGTCACGGCCATGCCGATGGATATGGCAAGCGCGGCCGCGATGATGATCTGGATGGCCGACCCGGGCGTCTTGGCCGCGTCGAGGAGGACCCGGTGCCACGGCCTCCGCCGCTGGACCGCGAACTCTTCCGCCGGCTGCTGCTGGCCCGTCTGCGTGCCGCTAAGGCTGGACGAGTCCTGCCGCGCCATGTTGTCCATGGCTACCTTCTTCTCGTCTGCCGACGCGGACGTCGGGCCGGTTCCGATTGGGCCGTCGTTCGAAGCCATCTTGACTGGTGTGTCGGGAGACTAGGCAGAGCGTCTCCTTTGCCTATTGGTTCCTTGTTTCCCTCTTTCTATTGTTGCTCCTCTACTATCCTTAAGGCGCCGCCGTTCTCAACCAACACGAGGTTGGGAGAAGTGGGAGGTCGGCCGGGACTCTAGTCCAGCAGAGAGACAAGAGGGAAGAATAAGAAGAAAGGCGCAACAGTGACACGAACAAAGGTGTGCGTGCTGTTGTAGGACTGGCAGGCGTGGGCGAGGCGAGCAGGGCACGAGAGAGGTCCAGAGAGATGCTGGTCTGAGGTGGCGGCGGGTCTGCTAAATACCCGGGGCTGGGATCGGAAAGCAGCGGTCCAACGGATCGCAACAGATTACGTACGACCCTGTCTGCTCCATAATCAAAGCTGCCAAATGCAGAAGATAGATACGGCCATTGCTCGCCTGGGTGTTTGCCTTTGCCGAGGAGTGCGGAGATGGAAGGGGGTGGGAACTCTTGGAGCACGGAGACTGCTTATCCTCTCGCTTCTCCCGTCTCATCCCCTTCACAATCCTGCACTGGGCTCCTCTCCCGCAGATTCCAAGTGCAGTACCGAGTCGCCACTTTAGGCCACCGATTCGCCACGCAGTTCTGCGAGGGAGGTGGGGTTTATCGTTGGCCAAGAGCTGCGGGCGCCGGGCTGGCGGGAACGCCAGCAGCAAACAGCAGCGGACTAGTAGTGGCAGAAGCAGGGTTGACGGGCGCATGTACCACCAGTGAAAGGAGCCAAGAAACCCCACAGATAGCTGCGCCCCTGTGGGAAGGAGGTGGGTTGGAGTCTCTTGTCGGGTTAGGAAGGTCGGTCGCCAGAAGGGGCAAGCCTCCAAGCACATCACGCCTGACTGTTCATCCCTGGTGGTATTCCCAGTTGTATGGGCCCGCGTGTGCGCGCCGGCGCGGTGTGGGCGAGCGGCGCGAGCGGGACATTGGGGACCTGGGAGGGCTCTGGAGCGACGTGGGCTCCAGACACCGGGGTACCCCGTGTTCAGTGCTGAGGTGATTTGGGGAGAAGGTTCTCGGGTGGGGGACGATGCCTCGGCTGGCGTGTTGGTCTGGGGAGGCACTCGCCCGCCGGAGGAACATTACGGTCATTGACGCCCAGACCTTTAGATGGCAAGCCACCTTCGTCAGACCGGCGGGCTTATGTTCCGAGAAGGGCAGGCCGAAGAAGGCGGCAAGGCCAGTCCAGCTGCCAAGGAAGCATGAGGTCAGCCGACGGAATAGGTGGTGGGCAGACGGGCGGGTGAAAATGGGCGGCGACGAGATGCAGAAAAACGAACGTATATAATAAAATCGGATCCGGCGGCACGTGTTGTGGACGGCGGACGGCTCGGCGCCGCTGGGCAGCGGGTCCGCCGAGCCGTGGCCTCGAGCCCGCGGGCCACTCAGGGGCCCGCCCGGCCCTTCCTCGCCGCCTCAGTGGCTTCTTGGCTGTTCTTGTCTCTCTCCACACCCAAGACCCGGCCGAGGCCAGAGTTTTGATGATGCCTTTGCCCGCTGGCACGCAACTCGAAAATTAAACGAGAGTTGGAACCACTACCAAAAAAGGGCTTCGACTCTCATTTAATTTTTGGTTATCGTGGCCGGATGCTGCTGCTGGCTGCTGCTGTGCCTCGCTCGCTCACGTTCGTCTTTCTTGTCCTTCTCTCGGCGCGTCGGTTAGTGACGCCTTGGGAGCTGCGATAGGAGCTTATTTCTCGTCCGTCGTCGGGGAAACCTTGCACTTTTCGGCCAATGGGGATAGGCTTTTTTACTTTGTGTTTTTCGCGCGCTTCATCTCGTTCGGTGTCCGAATCTGGCATGGCTTCTGTGGGACACGCCATGGAAACTGGAACTCGAGCGACATGGAAAGGCAGCGAGGCTCTTCGCGGAGATGTTGACTGTGCTTGACTCCAGCACGGGGCGGGCGGTGGGTGATCAAATTTTGACGCGCTGGCAGCTGGGATCTGTGGACCAGACCAGAGACGCCCTTTTCCCGAATCATTCAGGCTCTTTCCTCACAGCCTTCCGCCATCCCACCTAAAAAAGGCAGGAGCCAGAGAATTTCCAGCCCGCCGCCCAGGCCTCCCTGTCGTCATCGAGTGCTCAATGCGATTCCCCCTCCTCTCGGGGTCCCCAGTGATCGTCTGCAACAGGCTCAATCCACACCGTCTCGTAAAATTTACGTCTCGGAATGCGCGCATTTTGGCGGTCGACGCTGGGAAAAGGCTGCTCTTCCTGGGGGCTCCCGTGCCACAATGAAATTGCCTGCTCCAGAGCTCGTGCCTGAACCCCATCTGTTGACCGCCCGCTTTCCAGCGTTTCCCCGCCGCCGGCTTCAACATAAATTTGCTCCTCTACCAGAGATCGAGGTATCCTTCCCCACGGAAAACTGACGTCTCGCGGGGTTCACTGACACACAAAAAAGGACGCGGCCGAGGTCTCGACCATGGGACGGTAGCCATCTCCGTTAATAACCAAGCCCTATTCCACTCCACACGGTGGATGACTCCCGATGTCTTCACCACTGCCCAACTGGAATACAAAGCTGCTTCCTGTGCTGCAGCGCTGAGATGCTGGGTCCAACGGCTGTTCCTTGCCGATCCTCTACCAGGCAAGACGTTGGGGCCCTGGAACATTCTCTGCCGCCCGCTGACTTCTTCGTATCAGCTGCCAACGCTTGGCGGTGGCAATCCCAGTCGTCAGCCGAGAGAGCTCGTCGAGCAGTCTCGATAATCCTCCTCTGCCAAGGCCGGAAATCGGATTCACCGCCGAGCGAACTACCGGCCCAGTGACTACCTCTTCCAGATACCCGAACGCCGCCGGCGACGCCCCGAGAGAAACCGCTATCCTCACTGCTCGCGCGTTGAGGAAGAGAATCGTGGTTAGAGAGCGTGTTTATGGAGTGGAGATGATGGCGTGGAATTTACGCTAGTGGTGGACGTGTCTCCCTGTATACAAGGCTCGTGCTGCCGTGCAAACGCTCGGCTACCCTGGCGTTGGCCGGCAGCTGTATCCCGTTGTGCTGCCTGAGGCCCTTGACGTCGAGTCCCGACAGCCAGCACATCGTCTCGACATTGGAAACTCTGCGTGGATGGGAGGCTCAGATCCGCATCATCGGGCTCTCTCGTGCCTGCGCCACGACGATGTTTGTTTCTTCTCATACTGTCACCCGCTCCCATGTAGCCCACCATCTCCCGCATACAGCCCATCGCGAGGAGGCCCTTACATATACGTGTGATGGTCTTGGCCGAGTCGACGAGATACCTGGAATCCACATGAAGGACCCAGCAGCACAACGCGAAGCTGCGTGTAGCGTGAGGACGGGTGCTGGCATCTTGTAGCCCCGCGGTAGCATGTTGTCAGTCCGCTGTGATCTTCTCCGTGGTCACGACGCGAAGGCTGCGCCCGCGCTCGGCGGGGACTTGCTTGAGGGCCTGCCCTGCGTGTGTCGTCGGCGTAACTAGGTAAGTACCTAGGTATGCATGTCGCGGAATAGGACAAGCCTCATGCCCTTTTGCGAGTCGTGGAGAGCCGTCGTCCGAGGCCTTGTGCTACTTGAGGGTCCGTTGGGCGGCGGGAGTAGGTCGGAGCCGCGCGAAACACAGTCTCAGTGGGCGGCGCATGATCAGCCAGGCTCCGAAGGCGCGCGAGGTCAAGTGCTTAAAGAAACCAGCACAGGGGCTGTGTTGCCCGGCACCGAGCAGGCCATGGCAGTCACCGCGGGCGTTTCGTCCTGCGACATAGGAGGTGGAAGGGAAGAGAGGAATGGTAGAGTGACAAAATGTAGACCAGGCGGTATCCTTTACGTAGGTATTTTAGACTCCTGTCTCTCTCCCATGCCCGCCACGCCGACACCAGCGTCACACCCCATCAGGACAAATATCGGCCGACAAAACAGCGTCAGGTACTGGACCAATAGATTGCCACCTCGGGAGTCCTCCGCAAGCCACCACTGTTCTCAATTGTACAATTCCAATTCCTCCCATTCTCCCTGCAAGCTCCCTTGACGCCATGCGCGAGCACAACGCAAAAACCAAGTTTATCCTCCAGCGGCAATGTACTCCGACTCACGTGGATTGACCTCACTGACAGGAAGTCAATCCTTTTCAAGCCGAGCTCGTGCCGAAGCCGCAACCACAGACAGACCCGCACTAGGCGGACTGACTGTAGGTTGCCTTTCTTGATCTAGCGCCCTGTTCTTTCTCCAAAGGCACAAACTTATAGCCAGGAGACGTATTATACGACGCTGGTTATTACCAACTACCTTATGTAGGTAGCTGGCCGCGAGACAAGCAAACCACGCAACGAGGATGTAGCTCTCCCCGCAGGCTCATCTTCCTGGACTCGGAAGCCAGTGGTGAGGAGACCTTGGGAGAGCCTAATTATCCCGACCGCCCGAAGGGCGGGGACTGGATAATTAAGGACTTGATTTTGCGTTCGTACGTTGCCCCAGGGGAACAATCTTTGCCAAAGGGGGTATCAACGATCGCCAGAATGGAGGCAATAACTATTACTTTATCGCCCCGGGGAGTGAGGTATGTGCCTTTCCATTGCCCCGAGCTTCTGCAGGAGTGGAAGTGGGCTGGGCTCGCTTGAGCATGTAGCCCTTCCACTCGAGGTTCGCAGGAACAGGGAACAAGGGAGAGGACATCGATCTTGCGCTGAAGTAAACCTCGGGCAGTGGGATTCGATGACCGAGGCCTTAGCCTGGAAACCAATTCAGGTGGTAGGTAGCTAACGAACGCAAGGGGGAAAGGGACTGGGAAGGGGATTGGCAATCCTGTGAGCGATGGAGCTGTATTGATCGTAGCACCTAACTAGATAGTCGTATCTGGCCGTCCTCTCTCTTGCGGCCGGCTTGATCGGCGGCGCGTGTGTCGGGTTCGAGCGGTCATCCTTCAAGGCCGGTCGTTCAGGTCTTGGTTTGGTGTCGCGTATAGTCGTTCCCTAGAAAATGACACTGGTGTTAGTCATAGCATCTGATAGAGGTGGCGTCGAACGGGCTGTGTTTTGAAGGAAATGCTGGCGTGGGGGATGTGCGCCCCTGTCGTTCCTAGATTCCTGAAGCGAGGAGGAAGCCGGCATGGTTGACGCTTGCAGTCCTTCGGGCATCAGCCAGGGCGGCCTGCCTCGAGACACTGCTGAGTTGGTCTTGCGCTTTTATACGCTTCCAAGCCGACGAATGAGGCAGGGAAGGAGTGGTAGCGCCCGTGTGTTCCCAAACCAAGGGGATTTTCTCGACTACCTTCCTGTTTCTCCATTGGAGGTCAGGAGTTGGCCGCCGAGCCGGCTCCCTGGATCCACGTTTGACGGCTTCGCCAGAGAGGGTCGGTTGATCTACGCTGACTGGTTACTCTCCAAGTGTGCGAGACGGTCAAGGAGAGCATGGCCAGCGCCTGTGAGTCCCCGTACCAAGAGGGTGTTCCCCCAGACCCAAACGCTGTTCCCTCATACCAAAGAGATGTCCTCAGCGGCCTTCCTGTCTCTCCATGGGGGGTCAGAAGTTGGACGCCAAGCCCGGCTCCCTGGATCCACGTTTGACGGCGTCACCAGAGAGGGTCGGTCGATCTGCGCTGCCCGGTTACTCTCCCAGCGCGCGAGGCGGTCAGGGAGAGCATGTGGACAACGCCCTGAAAGCCCAAGCTCCCGAAGTTGGGAGCAGGTTCCCAAACGTAATGTCGCTAGCAGTTTCAAGTCAGTCATATTGTCAGCAGTTCAAAGAAGGAGCATTGTTAGCAATAAATTCAAAGTGAGGATCTCTGTTAGCAGTGCAAAACAAGGGATATTATGAGCAGTGGTCCTAAAGTTGGGGATGTTGTCAGCAATCTTCTGATTCTCCATGGTGGAGGTCAGGAAGTGATGCCGAACCGGGTCTCCGGATCCACGTTTGACGGCTTCACCGGAGATGGCCGGTCGATCTTCGCCGCCTGGTTACTCTTCTAGCGTGCGAGACGACCAAAGAAGAGCATGTGGCGGCGCCCTGTAAGTCCAAACTCTCAAAGCTGGGATGTTGTCAGCAATTTCAAAAACCGGAATTTTATGAGCAGTTTCAAAGGGGAAATGGGGGAATGTTTGTCAGCCATGTATTCTGATTCTCCACGGTGGAGGTCAGAAGTTGGCGCTGACTCTGGACTTTGGATCCGCGTTTGACGGCTTCACCAAAGGAGCCGGTTAATCTGCGCCGCATGGTTACTCTTCTAGCGCGCGAGGCGACCAAAGAAGAGCATGAGACGGCGCCCTTGTTGTTTTGATCCAGCTCTCGAAGTTGGGGATGTCATCAGCATGGTTTCCTGATTCTCCACGGTGGAGGTCGGGATGAAGTGCCGAGCCGGGGGACCCTGGATCCACGTTTGACGGCTTCACCAGAGGCCCGGTTGATCTTCGCCGCCTGGTTACTCTTCTAGCGCGCGAGGCCATCTGGAAGAGCATGTGACGGCGTCCTGTAAGCCCAAACTGTCAAAGCCGGGGACGTTATCAGCGGTAGGTTCAAAGTAGGGGATATGGTTAGCAGCTTCAAAGTTGGGGATGTTGTTAGCAACTCCAAAAGTTGTGGCGGAGGGTATGCTCTTGTAGCCCTTCTGACTCTCTAAAGGAGGTCCGGAACGACTACCAAGCTGGTTTGATCTGCGCTGCCTGGCTACTCTTCTAGCGTGCGAGGCGGTCAAAGAAAAGCATGTGACGGCGCCCTATAAGCCCAAGCTCTCAAAGCTAGAGATGCTGTCAGCAGTACTTTCAAAGTGGGGGATGTGGTTAGCAATTTCAAAAATCGGGAGCAGGAATGTGCTCTTGTAGCCCTCCGACCCTCCAGAGAGGAGGTCGGGAAGGGCTACCAAGCTGGTTTGATCTGCGCTGCTCGGTTATTCTTTCAGTGCGCGAGGCGGTCTGAAGAGCATGTAGCAGCGCGTGTCCTCCATATCGAAAGAGGGGATGTGCTTTAGTAACCCTTCCGACTCTCTAGGGGAGGCCGGGAAGGTGTACCAAGCTGATTTGATCTGCGCTGCCTGGTTACTCTTTCAGCGCGCGAGGCAATCTGAAAGAGCATGAGGCAGCGCCTGTGGTCAGTGTTAAACCAGGATGTGCTTTTGGTAGCTCTTCTGACTTTCGAGAGGAGGTCGGGAAGGGATACGAAGCGAGTTTGTTCTGCGCTGCCAGGTTACTCTTCAAGTGCGCGAGGCAATCCAGTAGAGCATGTGGCAGCGCGTACACCGCGAAGGGGATGTGCTCCGCAACTTTTCTGACGTTCTAGGGGAGGTCGGGAAAATTGTGCCGAGCAGCTTTGCTCTGCGCTGCCTGGTTACTCTCCATGTGCGCGAGGCGGTCAAGTAGAGCATGAGGCAGTGCGTAGAACCACATAAGGAGAATGTGCTATGCACCTTTCTGGCACTCTATGGAGAGGACGGGAAATGGTGCTGAGCAGCTTTGCTCTACGCTGCCTGGTTACTCTTCGTATGCGCGAGGCGGTTACGGAGAGCATGAGGCAGCGCCTGAGGGTCTTCTCTCGGGGGATGTGCTCTGCACCTTTCTGGCACTCGATGGGAGGACGGGAAGTGGTGCTGAGCAACTTTGCTCTGCGCCGCCAGGTTACTCTTCAAGTGCGCGAGGCAGTCCAGTAGAGCATGTGGCGGCGCCTGTGTATCGTCTTTGGGAATGTGCTTTGCAACTTTTCTGGCGCTCGATGTGGAGGTCGGGAAATTGTGCTAAGCGGATTCGATCTGCGCTGCCTGGTTACTCTTCAAGTGCGCGAGGCGGTCCAGTAGAGCATGTGGCGGCGCGTATGATCACGAAGGGGGAGGGTATGTTTCTCGGCAACTTTCTGAGTATCCATTCTGGGTAGGTCGGGAATTGATGCTGAGCCCAGATCTCTGGATCCACGTTTGACGGCTTCACCAGAGACCGTTGATCTTGCTCGGTTCCTGTTCCCAAGGCCGCGTTTCTTTGGCCAACGGATTGGTACACCGAGCGTATGTCCTGATAGTGGAAAGGGGTGAAGTTGGAGAGGAGGTGGACTGGAAAATCTTGATGTGTGAAGACAGAATGAAAAAAAGGAAATGGGAGAAAAAAAAACCAAAGTAGCGAGATTTGAAAACAAAAAGAGACGAGGGGACTTACGCTGAGAGACGGCTAGCAATGGCCATGGCATATCGGACTTGTCTTGGCCCATCACACTTGTGGTGGGCTCAGATGGAAGGAGACGGAGATGCCGACCGAGCATCTTGATGGAGTGATGCCGATGACTGGACTAGGATGGAATGAGTTAGCTTTGTGAAAACATAGAGGTAGGAGACTGTGGTGGTTGGAAAAAGGACCATCCTCGATGGTGACGTTGCCTCTGATGATGCAGACACGACCATGAGGTCCGGCCCCCAGTCCGAGTGGGATTTTCCGATGGAGGGAAAAGTTCTCTGGAGTGGATGCGTCGTGATAGATGAACTCGAGGATGGATGAAGATGAAGTTGCTGACGCTGACTTGGATGGTGTATCTCGGTCTGTGGGCAGGCGCGTGCGAGTCCCAGGCGCCAGGCGTGGGATAGACCTTGGCCACGATAATCTGTTGTTTAGCTAAGTTAGAAGCTTCAAGCGTGTGCTGCAGGAGATGATTGAGAATGAAGCGATGTGCGATCGTTGTTGCTGTTGATGATGTTGATGTTGATGTTGTTTGTGGGAGGTGGAAAGTAGATGGTGGGAGTTGGGAGTGGTGGAAGAAAATTTTCAAGTTCTACGGAGGTGGGTTTTGCAGAGTTGTTTGTTTTGGGAAATTCTTGTGCGGGTGGGGTCTTCTGCTGCGGACTGTGTCTGGATTCGCTTACCTGTACTGTCCTGGGCTGGCTCTGGCGGATGCTGGGCCACGGGCCTGCCCTGGCTGCCTGGGCCGACCGTTCTCCTGGTCTGGCGGATAGGTCTGCCCACCGCAGTCTTTGCCGAGGTACTGTCGAGGAGAGGTGGCTAGTTCGGGAGATGCCACGGCCTGCTTGGGAGGAACGAAGAGGGGAGTGGAAATCTTGGAAGGACGAGATATCTTGGGGAAGATCTGCGGTGGTGTGGAAGGCTGCGCTGTGTACAGTACCGCTGGATGGCGCGTCCCAGCAGAAGAATATCTCGACGATCGCCATGTGCTGGAGAGTGTCCTCTGGTGCTTTGATTTGCAAAAGATGGATGATGGGTCGCGTCGTCACCGACGCTGTGCGGGCAGATGGAGGTCGAAAGAAGATTTTGAGGCTGATGTTGTGGAGAGAGGAAAGCAGGCCGAGAGTGGAAGGAGGAGAACAACATGAAAACAAAAAGGGAAAGTGGGTCATACGGTGCAGAATCCTGGAGCTCAGAACGCGCGTAGAGGCCAGTCCCCTGTCTTTCCCCTGGGTAACGTGACTTCTCTAGGGCAACAGGCAGGACCTGTTGCGGACGCGCTTCCATGGTTTTCCAGAGCGCGTATCAAGGTGCTCCGCTCGCTCAGCCAGTAACATGTTGCGCCGGGTGCCAGGCAGGCGAACGAGCCTGACGTGCATGCTCCTCGACAGGACGACATACATCATGACCTCCCGCTTCTGCAGACCAGGCAACCAACTGACAACCAGGATGCGGCGGCATGCGAGCCGGATGAGCCCATTGCGTCAAAATCACTAGCCGGCGCCTCCATCAACCGTACATGTATATATCATCTTGATTTTTATAGCACCACGAATTTTATATACAGACGACACCCATTTGTTAATCAGGAGGACTGACGGCGAGTCCACGTAATTAACACCGCACTGTAGACGAGAGTATGCACAGTTACTGCGCGGAGTAAATACAACAAGACCATCCCACTTCACTATTTACAGGCATCCGTTGCTTGTCTAATTACTCGGCCGCCTCGAGATACTTTTGCACATCTCTCATCCAGACCACTGAAGTTGGGGAGGACTGGAAAGCCAGTGAACGCCCCGGGAACTCTATCTCCTGCACCTCTTATTTCTTATGGTCCCCTATTACAACCAGCCCCTTTTCCCTAATGTTTCTTGATCACCCCCTTGCCCGCAACGGGGTGTCTCTGGAATATCTTTCCCGGAAGGATGCCCCATTCCTGACGAGGAACGGTTATAAATGGCAGACGGACGACGTTGACTTGGCGGCCGTCTTCCTTGATGCTCTTGTGCTGTGCCATGGCCTCGGCCGCCTGTGCCCGGGACTGCCGGGCAGCCAGTCGCTTGAGCCGCTGGTGCTGCTCTTGCCTTGTAGGCTGGCCAGATTTCGGACGGGCCTCCTCGACTCTGCCAAGACGTGTTGGTTGTTCGCAATGGCCACCGCGCTTGGGGACCCGGATCTTTGGCTTGTTATTTAAATTCGGCTTCCAGCCGGCTGTTGGCAGCTCCGTATCGCTCCCTTGAGGGCGTAGGCTTGTAGCATTTTCCCTCTCTTGTACGTCGGAATCGAAGATGATCGGCGGATCGTTGGACACGCTCTCCTTCTTCTTCTTTTTAAGAACAGGGGGCGTCTGCGTATCGACTTCCTCGGTCCGCTGCCGTTTCCTGCGTGATTTCGCTGGTGTCTGTGTTTCCCTTTTCGGTGGGCTGTTGGCTTCGGGTTCGCCATCGCTTGGTATACTACGGGTAACACCGGTGGGCATCAGCTTCGAAACAGACTCTTGGGACAGCTGAGGTATCTGTCCGAGGTTATGCGTATCGTGTTTGTCGTCTGAGGCGGCGAGGCTCAAATTTGCCTCTTGTTGTGCTTCTGACGCGACGGGACTCGAATCCACCTCTTCTTGGGCCTCCGAGGCAACTGGGCTGCTCGAAAGAAAGGGTCTTGAAATAAAGGCGCTGAAGATAAAGGGGCTTGAGGGAACGGGGCTCGATGCAACGGTTCTCGAGCCGGCCTCTTCCTGACCCTGCGACTTCGTCGTGAACCAAGCGGGTATGCGCGGGTGAAGCTGAGGTATTTCTGTGGCAAGTTCCGGCTGTTTTTCGGTAGGTAAAACGGGTTTCCAGCTCTCTGGACTGTCTGGATGCTTGCCAACATCGCCAGCATCTTGCTGTGGCCTCGGGTGGCTGGTCGCGGGGGCGTCGGACCTGATATCTTCGGCGGTAAATGATGGCGGCTCGTATGCTGGAGCTGCTGTTCTGGTGCTTCGGTGAGTCTGTAGAGATTGACGAAGGTACCAGGCTTCCCTTACCGCAGTGCTCCAGGGGCGGTCTGCCCTGTGACGACGATGGTGCTTGAGGCGGCCGACGCCCGTCCACCCGGGGTCGTTCCTCAAAGCGACTTGTAGATAGTCCATTTCAAGGCAGTCTTGTCCCAAAAAGTGTTCTGATTTTCAATCAGAAGTTTCGTGATTCTAGACGCGAAGGAGCGCGTGTTGATGTACACTGTTTCGCCAGATTGTTTTCTGTTGCCGAGTGCAGCGACTTGGGATAACAAAGCGGGACGTGAGCTGCTCTATTTCCCCAGCCTGACGGTCGGCACTTCTTTCCTCCCGGCCACACAAAGAGCGCCGGATGCACGCAGCCAAGAGCAGCCACCGGGACAAGGGGACGTTTTGTTGAACAAAGAGAGGTCAAGCAGCATTTCGCTTGCACATGATACATGCCAAACTGGCTCTACAGATCTGCCTAGCTCCTAGCCAAATTCTCAGAGGTTGGTGCCACAGCTGGGAATTAAACATGGTACGCGCCGCTGACGGAGCGGCACACCGTCGAAAAAAGAGAGGGGACATCATATATCGACACGGCCACTCGGAGGCTCTGTTACATACTCGAGGCTTGCGTCAATACGTGGACGAGACATTGGCAAGCTTATCAATTGATTGAAGGCAAAGCCTAAAAGGGTGGGACTGGCTAGGGGATGGAGTTTTAAAAGGGAGAAAAATGACAAGTGAAAGCACATGAGGGTTTATGTCGACGGCAACGGCTGTGGATAAGGCTGCACGGCACAGGCCAGACTCGCCCGAAATATATCCAAATCTGGGTTCACAAGCCCGTATTTATATTGCGTAAAACCGCACATCGTGCTGATGGGATCGCAGCGGCCCCGAATGACGGTCCAGCGTGCTGGCTGCTGTGTCCGGGGATGATCACCGCCCATTATAGAGTACCATGCATATTGACGCCGCCTACAAGGCAGTGCTCCGCTTCGTATTGTTTCTTCTTGGTACAGCCAATGGATGACGGACAAGCCCCACGTAAGCAGGGTGTGGGACCTGGGCAGCGGAGGCTGGGCAAGACCAGATGGTGTCATGACTTTGCAGTCTATAGGCCACGGCATTGCACCGCCCCCTGTTTGGTCCCTGGAAATCAGCCGCGCGAGGCGGGAAAGCCTCCACCCCCCGCACTCCTTCCCAGCTGGGGATCTTCTTATCAAGGGGATACGGATGGCGTGCTGCCACAAAAGCCCACTGGTTCCCGAGCAGCGTTCTGCTTTCTCTATCCTTTGACCAGCCAGGCATGCTGCCAATCCTCGCTTTCTCGCTCCCGCTCTTGGCAGCCCGGGGAGTCAACAGGAATGATGGACATCGCCGACCGGATTCGCTCCCTCTTCGCCGCTTTTGTCACCGTCGCTATCCTCTGGAATGGCGCGAGTGCGCAAGACGTCGCATTGCCCACGAGACCTCGCGCAAATGAGGTGATAGAGGCAGGCACCACGTACAATATCGAGTGGACTATACTTAATAGGACAGCTAGAATGATAGTGCTTCTGGCCGACGGATCTCCCGCACCACTCAGGCGAAGGCTGGAAGACATCTCCGGCAAGTACGTTGAGCACCACCTGCCACCGTCCACAAGCCTACCCGGATGCTGGCTCCCTTGCGGGTGGGAATGCACTGTGCTGACCTATCTCGTGCCGTCCGTCTATTCTCCTGCAGCGTCAACGTGGCAGATGGGTCGCTAAAGTGGCCCATAGATGGTGGGAGAACATGGAACTCGAGCGCCCCTTACATGATCTGCATGACGCCGCGGGAAGGCAACATAACCATCGCGTGCAGCGGTGGATTCAGCATCCGAAAAAAAGCCACATCCCCTTCTGCCACCGCCGACTCGCTCAGCGGCCTGGGCGTCCCAGCAACGGCGGGCATCGTGGCAGCTGCCGTGCTCACAGGCTTTGTCGTTATACTCTTCGCCGTTCTCTATCTGCGCCGTCGAAGAGGGCCTTTGAGTGTAACCCCGAGCGATGGAGGGAGCGGCGACCGACACGATGGCGCAGCCGGCGGAACTCCAGCCAGTGCGCGTTCTGCCACGTCCAGCTTATCCAAGGCCGAGCTGCAGGGCACCGACGGGTACTGCTCCTCCGTCGGGGCCGAGGCGGGCGCGCTGGCGCTCAAGCCGGAGCTGATGGAGAAGGAACGGCCACAGGAGCTCGGCAGGGCTGACAACAACCGGAACCTCCCCAGCGAGCACGAGATCTACGAGATGGGCGACGGCGAGCTTGCGGAAATAGCCGATCCCGTCACGCCCGAGGACGCCCCGGCCGCGGAGCCAGCGCGCATCAATAGCGCCGCTGCGCCAGCGACCAGCAGGGAAAATAGACGCGGGCGCCAGGGGCACGCTTCAAAGTCAGGCGGGATCTCACAGGAGGAGATGGAGAGACGGACACGGATCCGGGAGATCGAGGAGGTGTCACGGAGACTGAAGAAAGAGCTTGAGAAGCTGAACCCGGAGGGGTCTGGATGAAGACCAGGGTCATGGACAAAATCGTGCTGATAACCGAAGCAACACGCGCCCAATGAAGTAATTATGTTCAGAGCATCGTATCCGTCCCCATCCTTCTTACTTTCCAGACTTTGTGATATCCCGGCCCAAGCACATCTTACGTGGCGGATTCGAAGGGTCTTTTACCTGGCTTTACATAACGGCCGTCGTGCCGGAGGTACGATTTTACCGTAGTGACACCTGGACACACAGTTACTCCCTATGCCCCACAGCAAAAGCCGACAAGGGTAAATGTATATATGTATCCTGGCCCAAGTAATTACTCCCATGTGGCTGTGGCAACCGTTACACCCTCCCCGGAATCCCATCAGGGAAAACAGCCGCTATTATTGCTCGGCGGTTGCAGGGCCCTCTGCTGCTCTGACCCCTAGTTGAAAGGGCCTTTGTGCTTGCCACCCAGCACGTCCCGGTAGAAGTCCCGGATGGTGCGCGGCTTGAGATCAGGGTAGAGCTTGTAAAGGTCTAGGTAGCCGAGGTAGTCTGCCAGCTCCGGCGTGCCGTCACCGATGACGTCGAGGGAGTAGGTGTATTGTTCCATAGGCAGCATGATCGCGGCCTCCTCGTCCTGGGGATTTTGGGCGAGTTTCGCCCGGATTGCGGATATGGCCTCCTCGATTTCCTCCTTGGAGCGCTAATTATATATCTTTTTGGTCAGTGGTCTTCACTTGGGCGTTGGAAGTGACCTCGCGGCTGCCGCGTTAATTAATTATGGACGAAAACTCACATAAACCCTAGCCACCTTCTCGCCGCTGACTTCTTCGAGGGCGTCGACGGCCCGGTTTTGCGTGAAGACGTCGTCGTACACATGCACATATTTGTTGATGGTGCGGGGGTCTGCGAGGATCCTGGCCATGGCGGGGCCGAGAGAGTTGTAGTAGGCGTACGCGGTGCGAACGTTGCCGTCGCCAGCGATGCGGGTATCCGTGATGGCTGGGTGGAGCACGTAGTCTGTCCTTCCAGAAGGGAGTCTGTAACGCAGCAACTCGAACCAGAAGGCCATGTCGACGATGGTGTAGGGAACTTTGCGGAGCTTGATGTAGTGTACGATCTCCTCCTTCTGCCGAACATTTGAGACGCCGCAGAGAAAGCCGCGTGCTCGTGGTCAACCGGTGAGTTAATATCCCACTCGGAGGTTTTGCTTTCTTTGGGCCGACAACTTCCAAATCTTCCCGTTCTCGCCGCTCACCTTGTCACGCATACCCATGGCGCCAACAGGGGGCATGACGGGCCCAAAGTTGCTCGGGATGTAGCGTTTGACTCCGGCATCCTTGCAAACGTCGATGACATTCTTCTGCCAGTCGAGCTCCGCGGGGAACATGGGTGTGATGACTGCATCGGCGCCCCGAAGTATCTCGGCGAGCTTTTCACGCGGGTCTGTCATCAGCGCGCCCACGACCTTGACGCCTTTCTTCCTATACTCCTCATTTTCCGGCTTGCCCAGCGAGGCGGGGCGGGTGACAGCTGTGATGTCCTAGACACGAAGTGAGTCAGTGAGAGTAGCCAACATGCCCAGATCCGCGGGCGTGTTCCGTTCTAGCCGTGGCGGCATACTCACAAAGTTGGTTGGTGATTTGAGTAGACCGTCGACGATTTGCCTACCAATACGGCCAGTTGCACCGAAGAGGACTACCTTGATCGTAGGCGAAGACATGGCGACCAGCGGGGGTGCCTGAGGGCAGATAGATGGACGTGCCAATGGAAGTATTGCTCTGGCGTCGCTGGTGCTAGCCCGTCCTCGTAGGCTCCCAAGGGAGGTGATCTATCCTGTCCTGTCATATTGGAGAGAGAAGTGTCTGGCGTATTTTATATATGGCCAGCTGCTGCCCGCCAGCATAATTACCACTCGGAGCAGCGGAGTTTCTTTGGGCGCCCGACACCGATGTGGATGGTATTGCCGAGTCGAGGAAGGGAGCGGTGACGGGGCCAGCGCCCAAACGAGCTGGGCTAATCTAAAAGCAGGATAGACACGCAAGGCGAGGCGGGGTTGACAATGCAAAACGATTTTAGTCAACTGCTGCGCAAGCAAGCTGGGAGCTTCTGCCCAAAAACGTCCTCGCATGCGGTCAGAGCCGGCCACCTCGGGGCCCGGCGCAAGGTAGCACAAGTACTGACTTTTCTTTCGCATTTAATGCCCGGAACCTATGACTCCCGCCCCGGCCAGCACACCTGTGACGCCGGCGGCGGCGAGCCAGGTTAAGAAGCTCATGGCGTCCCAACTGGAGCAGAAGTCGGAGCTGTCGCGGCGCGGTTCTTGCGACCGAGCGGGAAGAGACGGCAGGGGTCGACTCGGTCGAAGACAGAGGAGCATCCCCTGCCTCCGTGGTCGGCGTTGGCGTCACGGCCGGCCTTTGTCGTTGTATTATCGAGTGGAAGGATCGCATAATGGACGACCTCGCTATATCTGAACTGTAACCTGAGGTTCCAGGCACCGAATTCGTGTTTGCCTTTTGTGGCCAAAAGCAGGCTTGGTATTTCACGCTCGCAGCCGACTAGATGACGGTCTCTGTTCTTGCAGCAAAAATGTTGTGAAGAAAGCCTGCCACGCTGCCTGGCCCGCGACTTGCCTTGCCCGAGCCCGCATCTCTCGGTCCCGAATCAGCGCAATGTGGCCGCCGGGTTGTTCTCGGCCCGACTAATTACCACACCCTCGATCCTTCGGCGACGCAGGTCTGCACTTGACCGATTTCCCTCGCTCCTCGACCCCATGACCACCACCAAAGAACCGACGCAATCCTCCTGCACTGAAGGATCATTGTTTCCCAGTGGTGGCACTGACAGCCACCCGTCTTCTTCCCCCGTGCGGTCCACACGGTAGACATGACGAACACACCGATCCGGGCCTGCTGTTGGTGATACAAGTCGAGACGCGGTCCTCTCCTTGCGGGTATGAGCCACATGGTGGACGCAGAGAAGTGCCACGGCTCCCGGCGCAAACACTCCTCGTCCAGGAAAAATGAAGCAACGTAAGGCAGTGCCCTGTTGGCCCTCCATCAGGCATGGCTTGGCGCCTGCGCGGTCGCCGAAACGTTCGACTACATCGTCGTGGGAGGCGGCACCGCCGGCCTGGTCGTCGCCAGCCGCCTGTCGGAGAGCTCCTCGGTGAGCGTGGCCGTCATCGAGCCCGGCGGCGACGAGCGCAGCAACCCAAACGTTACGGACCCCGACTCCTGGCTGCAGAACTTCAATACGCATACGGACTGGGCGTACCGGGCGGTGCCGCAGCCGGGCGTCAATGGACAGCCGATGGACTACCACCAGGGGAAGGCGCTTGGGGGCAGCAGCGTGATCAATGGTATCATGTCGGTCCCCTGGAGGTAATCAGTGTATACCGAGAACAACCAGCTCACAAGCGGTGCCGCCACTCGTAGGAATGACATATATCCGCGCCGACGTCGCCGAGATCGACGCCTGGGAGACACTTGGGAACCCAGGCTGGAACTTTGCGAACCTGCTTCCCTACTACCTGCGATCAGAGGCCTTCACCTTCCCCGACGCGGCACTCCAGAACGCTGGTGTTAGCTACGGCCCTGTGGTGCATAGCCAACGGGGCAGCGTCCACACCGGCTACCCCCTGGGCTTCACCGCAACCTCGCCCTACACCCTGTCCGTGCGTGAGGCCTTTAAGAATCTCGGAGTGCCGCATAACGTCGACTCAGCCGGCGGCAGTGTCTACGGCGTCAGTACAAATCCGCAGACGCTGGATCGAGGGCTCAATATCCGCTGGGACTCGGCACGCGCGTATCTGCACCCTGCCGACAACAGGCCGAACCTGAAGATCATCAAGGGCACCGGTCGGCGCCTCGCTTGGGCACCTGGGGGAGAGGCAAAACAAGGGACTGGTTGTTGGGGTAAACGCGCCTCGGGTATCGAGTACATCACGAAGGACGGCGAGTCCGTGACGCTCAAGGCCAGGAAGGAAGTCATCCTCTCTGCTGGGTCGCTGCGGAGCCCCTTGATACTGGAAGCTTCGGGGATCGGTAACCCAAAGTGAGGCCCCAGCATCTACGCGTACCGGCGACCGCAGTTAGAATCACAGACCACTAACATGCGATCCCAGATTTACTAATTTAAAATCTTCAATATATAAAAAAGTAGTCTTATCCAGTTTTTTGTACGGAATCCTCGAACCCCTAGGCATCGAGATCGAGATCGACCTCCCCGGCGTCGGCGAGAACTTCCAAGAGCAGCCCAACAACAGCCTCCAGTACACCAGCAGTGACACAGCGAACCTGACGGGCCACACCGTGTCGCAAGCCTTCATCAGCGCCGCCGAAGTGTTCGGCGAGTCCGCGCCCGATATCGCCAACCTCACACGCAAGCAGCTGCCCCGGTGGGCCGAGCAAATCACCTCGGCAGCAGGCGGTCCCGGCTTCGTGAACAGGACGGCGGTCGAGGCGCTCCTCCGGCTGCAGCACGACATGATCTTCTCCAGCCGCCGCAAAGGCGCCACCCCATTCGCGGAGGTGCTCGCCGTCATGCTCGAGGGCGGGGCCATGGCCTCGGCGTACTGGATCCTGTTCCCCTTCTCCCGCGGTAGCGTGCACCTGGCATCAAAGGACGTGGCGGACATGGATAGGCCCGTCATCGACCCGCGTCTTAACCTCCTCGGCTTTGACCTGCGCGCCCAGACCGAGGTCGGAAAGTGGGCGGACAGGCTGTGGCGCACGGAGCCGCTGGCTTCGTTTGGTCCTGTCCGCGTGGCGCCTGGGCTGGATGTGCTGCCGGAAACCGCGACGGACGGGCAGTGGTTGGAGTTCACGCGGGCTTCGAGTTAGTAATGCTTTCCCTTGCACCCCCTTTTCTTTGCCGGTTCAGGGAGACACCGTTCTAGACAGCGCGAGCGACGCCAGCAGCTGACGCCTCTCTATTTGAACCATAGTAATACTCGGCTCGCACAACCTTGGCACGGCGTCCATGATGTCCAGGGAGCTAGGCGGGGTGGTCGATCACCAGCTCAAGGTGTACGGGACCAGCAACGTGCGGGTCGTGGACATGTCCATCTTTCCAATGCAGCACAGCGGCCACCCGACGGCCACGCTGTACGCCGTCGCCGAGCTCGCCGCTGACATTATCAAACAATCGTCGCTGTACAACTCTTGAAGACTAGAAGACTGAGAAAAGGGAGGGAATTGGCCCTACAAAGGGCAACTTGGGAGCATTGGAATGCGGAGGTGATAGGGAAACAGTGGGCGTACGGTCAAAGCGCCAGGGACAAGATCATGAATAAGCATATGTCCCCTTTATTACGCAAGTCTATCATGCGCGAAACTTCGTCCCTAGTATATACCTTGAAACTTCCGGCTCAGCATCTCCCTCCCTTTCTCCCCCGCCCATCAGCTCTCTAGACTGCCTTACTGCTGGCCTCAACCGTCTTGGCCTCGGCCTCCTGAACCGTCTCGATCTCGCGGGGCTGTTGGCAGGTTAGCAAACTACTAGGCTTACGTGGATAACTCGGCAAGACACACATACCTCGTCGTCATCGAACTTCTTCTCCTCGGCCCGGACGCCGACGCACTGGTATTTGCGGAACTTGCGGGGGCCGACTCTTGCCTCGAACTGTACAGCAAGACGCAATCGCCATTGTTAGCCGACGACCATGGCGCAGAGATAACAACCAGGCAGGTAAACAGCAAACTCACCATCTCGTCAATCTCCTCGAGCGTCCGGCCCTTGGTCTCGGGAAGGAAGAAGTAAACCCAGATGGCGGCGACCATGGCGGACGGGAACCAGATGTAGCCGTACCGCGGCCCCCAGTTGAGCGAGTCCGGGTTGATGAAGTAGGGCGCGGTGAAGGTGGTGAGCCAGGCGAAGAAGAAACCCACGGCGGCTGCGAGTCCAAAGGTGTAGCTTCGCAGGCGCTGCGACGGGATCTCGCCGCCGGCCAGCCAGGCGTAGGCCGCGACCAGGCCGTTGTAGCTCCCCAGGTAGAGGCAGCTGAGCCCGACCAGCACCTGGCCCGTCGACGGCTGCCCGGGGCGGTATTGGTAGACGACGGCGATGATGAGCTGCAGCACGGCGCAGATGACCAGACCCGTCATGATGAAGACGCGCCGGCGGCCGTAGCGCACGACGATGAGGGAGTTGGCCACCAGCGCCACCAGCCCGACGGTGCTGAGGACGCAGGACATGCCGAATCGGTCCTGAACCCCGGCCATGCCGAAGAAGTAGGCTTTGTATGCTGTTTTGTAGTAAGTGGGAAGGAAAAGGGGTTAGCTACGTTTTGGTTACTACACCCATGCGAGAGGAAAATCCGTACCGATGATAAACATGGACCCCGAAGCGGCCTGCAGCGTGACGGCCGAGATGGAGAGCAAGGTGCGCCGGCGGTCGACGGGGTTCTTGAACATGTCGAGGACGCCGACGCCGCTGCTGATTTCCTTTTCGCGCTCAATGGCGGTCTTGATCTCGGTGAGCTCGGCGTCGACGTCGTAGCCGTCGGGCCGCAGCCAGGCCAGCGACTTGCGGCCGTCATCGAGGCGGCCCTGCAGGATCAGCCAGCGAGGAGACTCGGGGATGAAGTACATGGCGACCGTCAAGATGACGGGGACGATGTAGACGAGACCCAGCGGGATGAGATATGATCGCTTGTCGGGGATGCCACCGGTGGCCCAGTTGACGATGGTGCCAATCAGGGTTCCCTGTTGACATTTTACAAGTGTCAGCAACACGGTCCGACTGGGCAGGTATGTCATCCGCCGCAAAGAAAAAAGAGCCAGAGCGCAAATATAAAATGGTGCAGACCTACAAAGGACGTCATGAACTGAAACATGATCAGGAACAGGCCCCTGTACTTTGCGGGGCTGGACTCCTGGATGTAGAGCTGCGAAAAGGTCATGAACCAGCCGTTGGACAGGCCGATCAGCAGGCGACCGGCGTAGAGGGCGCCGATGTCCTCGGACGCCATCATGAGCACGTTGGAGACGCAGCAAAAGGCGCAGGCGATCCAGAGGCACCAGCGGCGCGACAGCTTGGCGGCGGCGAAGCCGGCGGTGGCGGAGCTGGCAAAGGCGCCCAGGGTCATGAAGGACGAGATGAGCTGCTGGCGGAGCGGCGACAGGTTCCAGCCGATGCCGTTGTCGGCCGGGTAGCCGAATATCTGGAGGAAGCCCGGCATGGCCTGCAGGCCGCCGATGAGGCCGAAGTCGATGCCATACTGGAACGGCGAGATCAGGATGATCATGCAGGCGACGAAGCAGCGCCAGTTGGCCTTGATCGACACCTTGCTCTCGGGGGACACCGCCATGGTTGGGATGGAGGTTTGTTTCTGCGGGCAGGTCGGATCAGATCAGACCAGATCAGATCAGATCGTGGCCAATGCCACTCTGGAGCTCGTCCTGATGGGCGGTTATAAACATTCGGCTGGGAGGCCGCAAGGAAACAAATAAAAGTATGCTTTCCGCTACCCTGACTCAAAATCGCGACAAAAAGGTCAGTGCCCCGAAGGAACCACAGCAACCCCCATGTTTTTCTACCTGGCCGGGAATCCCAAACCTTTTTACATTGCGGGTTGCACGGGCGGACCGTCACCTCTAACTTCCGGACCGAACCAGGGGGGGGGGGGTTCTTTTGTTGGTGCTGGAAAGAGGCGAGGCCAGCCAAATCAATATCTCAGCTCCATCCCATGTCCCAAAGTGTTCCCACCCCCAAATGCCGAAGGGGACTCCTCAATAATGCGTGCAAAATACCGTAGCACTGCTACCCCCCAGCTACTTTGGGACAACCTTCCCGCATGTGGTGGCGGCAAGATTGGGCAGCCGGATGGATTGAATGGCAGGGCCTTGCCGCAGTGAGGGGAAGCGACGTGCCAATGTCGCATTGATCCTCGTGTGCAATTGATCTCTGGGCTCAATTGGGTTGGACCCACCATCTCAACAAGGACTCCTTCACGCTTGTCACACTCCGTCAGCGACCCGCACGTCAAAACCCCGCAAAAGGATCTGAGGGAGCCAAGGATCTCCAAGCTTTGGAGGCGAGCCCGGAGGCTTTGGGCAGCTGGAGCCGGTGTTTCGACGTTTCGACAGAGGCAACCGTCCATGAGTCTAATCAGACTTCCTCGAGATGTGAAGAAAACGCGGGAGAACGAAGCGTTTCTTCTCGTTCCAGTTGACAAAATGCTGATAAGGTTGGATCGTGATGGCCCAGATTACATGCTACTAAACCGCGTTTAGCCTGTGCGCGTGTGCCAATATTTCGCTCCGTGTCAATAAACCGCTGCATGGTGGGCAGTGTTGGTTTTTCCATGGCCGGCCTGGGCGAATCGGCTGTATACACCCGAGAAGTCCCGTCGCTACCAGCCTTTTTTAGGCCCCGGCTCAACTTAACCATAAACAAACCTGTTTGCTCATCGTTCGGAGAGCCAACCGGCTGGGCAACTACCCCTGATAGGTGCTACAGTAACGAGGCCTTTGTATCACTGATAAACATGCAGGACGGGCTGTCGCCAAGCTGAGCCCCTCGCGCATGTGTGTGTGTGGCTGTTGGCTGCTGCCGCCCGTGTTCAAGCAGTGTAACGATAAACTGGCTGCCAGCCGAAAAAAGGTACCAAATTTCGCCAATGGCTGCAGCTTATCATCCTGAGGGATGACGGCCCGAGACTTGTACATAGCCATAGTCTGCTCCACCCCGTTACCAAGAATTTAACGTAGCAAAAAATGCTAGCGACAACGGACAGGTGACGAGGAGATAAATAGAGCGCCCCTCCCGTCGCTTGAATATTCCCGATATCTGCCGTCATAGGTGCTGAAGGGAGCTAGTGGGCGCGCCTCCCCAAGCCTCGAGAGGAGCTGAGGGTCGTCGGATGCAGGCGGGAGTGGTGGGGAATCCCCACGAGCCAAGGTGCCGGCCGCGTCGTCTGCAAGCCTTCTCCACGAATGAGCCCCATCCCCCGCAAACGATGTGCCGGCCGGCCTCTTCATCCCCGTTTCGTTGGTGCGCCTAGGCTGTTTTGTGTTCTGGGGCAGTGGACGGCGAGGGGCCTCGGAGTGGCTGCTGCGGCTGGTCCTAAAACACATCATGAGGACTGCCTCGGCACATTATCTGATGAAAGTGATTCGCAACTACAAAACGCTAATTCTATCTGGATAGGAGATTCGTTAACCGACCACAGCAGGTCCGTCTGTTCCCTCCGCGGCCGTGACGGGCGTCTGTTTCCCTCTTGCGTCCAGCTCAGGGACGATATAAACGCCATCCAGCTCCGTGACGACGCCGGCCCCGTGAACCTCAGCCCCTCGCCAATGTCCGTCGACCTCGTGGCGCGGACCTGGCGACGCGGATAGCGGCGGCGGCGATGATGAGTTGTCGAAGCCTTTCTTCTCCGTCCCCTCCCCGCCCGTCGTCGTCTGGGCGAGCTTTGGTGTGGCTAGTAAGATGGCCTCCGTTTCTCGGTCCAGCTCCTCCCTCTGGCGTCTCCAGCGCCGCCTCTGGATGATGACGAACGCGGTGAGGCCTGCCAGCATGGCCAGGCCGACCACGCCACCAACTATGACGCCGATCATGGCGCCCAGGGACAGCTCCTCCGACGGTCCACCGTCGCTATTCCTATTGGCCCCTGGAGCCGAGGGAGCGCTAGTTCCGTCCGGACTCTTGGGTCCCGGCGGGCCCTTTGGGTCTGGATCAGCTTTGGTGCCGTCTATAACACGTGGTTAGTTTTGATGCTGCCAAGCCTGGTATTTGTAGGAGCAGGTGTATAGTGATTCAGGGTTTGCTTGCGCTGGGGGACGGGCTGGTTTACGACGTAGCAGGGACCGCGGGGAAGGCGAAGAAAAGACAAGATACTTACTTGGCATCGGCTCGTGCGTACAGTCGTACGACATGGCACAGATGGCGCCATCGTATTTATAGAGGTTGGCCTGATACCTGCGCCAGCATGTGAAGTTGGTATAGTCGTTGAAGCCGGTACCGGCGAACCCGCCCAGATCGACTGGCGGGCCAAGCTGGGCGGTGAACGAGGTCCCAGTCGTCGAGAAAAAGCCCATGGTCGTGTTTGCAGGCCACAGCCGCGTCTGGTTGGCGGGCGTGACGACAGGTGCTACATCTTGGGGCTTGTCGTTGGGTGGGCCATTGAAGTAGGCGATCTGGGACGAGTAGACGTTATTGCCGGCATGGCAGTCGGCCAGAACCACGTGCTCGCCCGGCCGCTTCTCCGCCGACACGGCCAAGGACGCGAAAAGGGCAACGACGAGCAGCAGCACGCTGACGACCGGGTGGTGCTGCTGTCGCCGAGCGGCGGCCGGGTCGGTGCCTGGCCGGCGTGCCATTGGTAGGCTCGGGTCCCCTTTTTACGACCGAGGGTTGTGTCCGCTAGCGTCGGCACTTGTCGGCGAGGGCCAAGACGCGGTCCGTCTGGCCCCTTGTGCAAAACAATACCCTCCCCTCTCCTCGGCCCAACCTATGCCTTGGAAGTGGGACCTCGATGCGCGTGGGTGCGGCTGCCACCTGCACGTCATGAAAAGACGAGGACGGCGAGGCCCTGTCTGAGGTGACTTGAGCCCGGGTGCGAGCTGGGGACGCGAGACTGCGAGCGGAGGAGACGACTCGGGCGGGAGGGAATCTGTGGCGCGACGGCCTCTGGGGCCCTGTTGAGCTTACTGAGATTGAAGGTTGCAGGGTGTGGGGGTGGGCCAGGGACAGGGCCCGACATTCGCGAAAACCTGGATGCAGTGCTGTCGACGGCGGCATTCGCCTGGGAAGCTCAAGTCCATTCGAGGCTTTACCCCAGCGGAGCTCGAAAGCCCTGCCAAACCAAGGGAGAAGAATAACGGCGAGGCCACGGAAAAAAAGAATGGATGAAAAACTCGGGACCCATGTCACAAGTGGACAATGGGGTCCAGGCACGGAAGCCCATCGATTTCGCACATATCTGGCCTAGAGACGCCATCAAATTTGTCTGGCTGGGGGAAAGACGAGCGGGCCCGTCTCTGCCCGCCGTCTCCTCTTCAGCTGACAGGGTTCTCGCCGCTGCTCATTGGTCAAAGCACGCTCCATGCCGTCCACTAGTGGGCCGGAAGGGGGTGGCAGTGGCTGCCGAATAACGCCTAGCGTCCATGTCGGGTTTGATCAGTCTGACTTTACTCAGCGGCCGCCAGATTCCCGTCCTCCCGCACGCCAAGCACACCTATCAGGACGCTGCCAGTGACTGGACGGATCTGACATTGCAGCGACCACGGCGCGGCCGGTATATTTATAGGCCGCCGTTGTGTCTTGATATACTTTGACGCAGTTGGCTGTCGGACGAAGCACCAGCACGGAAGCACAGAGGCTGATGACGCCGATTGCAATGCATGGTCTGGCGTTTGCAGGCCGCAGACTTTCATTTTGGCGGTCAAATTTGGCATGGACCCGTGCTCTCTGCAGCTGTTGCCCCAATGATTTGCTAACGGAATGCTGTCCCCTGTCCCCACACGAGGTCGGGATATGTGAGAATGGAACAAAAAAGAAGGAAGAAAACCAGAAAGAAGAACGCAGTCAGCACCTTGTTTACCGAAAGCCGAAGGAAGCATGGGCAGACAATGAAAACCCTACCGCGACAAAGAGTTCAATTCCTGGAGCGCAATTGGCCTTCTCGGCGCGGGCTGTGCGTGTTCCTCGCCTGTGACCTCGGTGCCCGATTAGCCGTCCAACCAGCCCTCCGGCCGGAACGTGTCCGTGCCTCCGCCGAGGAGGCCGCCGTGGCGCAGCAGGCTCCGCATATTCATGGCGATGTAGGGTGTCCTTCGGTCGTCGAACATGTCGCTCACGAGCTGGACGGGCCTGAGGAAGTTGGCGCTGGTGCCCGGACGCATGCGTGTGCCATTGAGGACGACGGCCTGCGGGTAGGGGAGCTACTTGTCCTCCTCGAGCCTTGTCGGCGTCGAGATTCGGCCGTCGCGGATTACCTCGTCCATCCCGGCCTGTCGTTTATTGTAGACAACCACGTTCGCCATGGGGTAGAGCAGGCTGTTGCGGATGACGGTCCCCGACGTGTCGGAGCCGGCCAGAATCTGGAGCCGAGTCTCATTCTCGCTTTCGATTTGGATGGGGCTGGGAAATACGAAGAGTTGTAGGACGTCGAGAAGACATCAGCAAGCCAGTGATGGTGCAATGTTTGGCCGTCCTGCTTTCCTTGTGCCATTCCTCTGGTACCTTGGACGACACAAAACGAGGCCAGACTTATCAGCATGCCAGTCATATGCGCTGGATATCTTCCGCAGCGCCTCGCGACAACTTCCTGAGAAAGAATTTCTCAGGGGTAAATCGCGCTCCATGAACATAACCGGAGAGTCAAGGCAGGCGACACAGTCACCAGCGCAACCGTCGCCGAAGCCTCCCAATCCTCCTTATCGGTCGTTCTGGCCTGATGTACTGGTAAACAAAGTTGGATTAGACAATGGACCTTGGCGGCAGGAGCTCGGGACACTTGTGGATCATAGGCGCGATCATCCGGCCTGTCTTACACATGCTATAGACGCCCCAGACGGTCTTGGGGTAGCCAGAATCCATCTCGTAGGATATGGGGTCGAGTGAGCGGAGCTTGAAGTACTGCAAAACCAGTGCCAGGCCCGGCGGGCCGGCCTTCCTGCTCCTACCGCCACCACTGGGCAGATACTTGCTCCCCGTGCCGTAGGCGGCCGATCACCCCCTTCCTGGAGGCCTCTATGCGAAGCACGTCACGGCCGTAGAAGCCCGCGGCTATCCCCGCCTTGTTGAGGTCGTGATACGCCTGGCCGGGGGTGCTGAACCTGCTGTGCGAGTCTGGGTTCAGGTCGAGCCGCAGCGACCAAGGCACAGCCGGTAACTCCAGCGCGTGCCCGACCCGCGCCGCACGGCATTCGCATCGTCGATTAGCAGCACATGGACGGACGATCCGAGAGAACCCCTGGTCGTACTCCTGCACCGTATCGGCCAGGACCTGGGCCGCCTGCACCGCCGAGACGACGTACCATACCAACCGGAGAGCTGCGGCCGCAGTCGCCGTTCGATGTGACATAGAGGAATGGAATAGAGGAAAATTAGACCTTAAAACACTGACAGTAAGCGATGTATGCAAGGACAGCGAGGCATGCCCTGAACACCGAGATCACGCTTGCTGTCAGACGATCGACCTGCCCCGGATACAGCAGTCCCCTCTAGCCTCAAACAAAAACCACGAGCTACGGACTCTATATAGGACCAGAAGAAAACACGAGACGTCCGGCCGAGCCGCGGCTGGGCAGGGCCCCTCCAGGGGCATGGCAGCATCAAGAGAACGCAAAGCGCCCCGAACACCAGCCTCGCCATCGGAACACCCCCGGCGCCGCAGACTCAGGTGCCTGGGTCATCCTACTTCCTATTGCAATATAAAAGCACTGCGGAGGTCATCACATCCTGGAATGAGCAGTTTAGCAGCGATGCTAGCCGATCGCGAAGTGGACGGTGGGCTGTTGTTTTCCTCTCGGTGTCTTTTTGTCTCGTTCTTCTCTTCCCTCCATCTCTTATCACATCTTCCGGTCCTGCTTCCCATTCTTTGTAGTGTAGTTTAGCTGTAGATGGCAGTCGCCAGCAAAAAGACGCCCTTCCGCCCCGACGCAAGCTTGGTATCCAACCACTGGCAGCGTGACCGTTCGGAAAGCCAAGGCTCATTTCGGCATAGCACAGCTGGCACTCCACCGAGAGTTTCCATACGGTATCCTTCAGGAGTTTGCCGGCAAAGACTCGCAGTCAGGCGACGGCGGTGACGATCCTAGCGGCACTACCCTCCATTCAACTTGCCAAACGCAGGCTGTAGAAAGGAGCCCCTCGTGCTTAGACGCTGATGCCTTCCGTATATATCGGCGGTGACACGACGATGATGCCAGTTCGGGCAAAGGCAGCGCAACTTGACGCCAACGATGCCGAGGCACTTGGCGAAGCCACATGGAGGCCACAGACAGCCGAGGAGACAAGTAAGAGGAAGAAGACGATAACCCAGACGGCGAGTTCCTGGACGGATGGACGATGGAGGCGGAGTCGTGCGGAGAAAGGCGATCGATGAAGGCCGTGATGGGGAATAGTCTGCCGATGGCGCCCCTGCAACGGAGGAATGCATTAACCCAATGATCCGGCTCGGTAGCAAAAGGAAAAGAGACGGGAAGTGTGCATCGACAGCCGGATACTAGGGTCAGTGAAGGCGGCATGACGGCCCCGCACTTGTCAATATCGGCGTCTGCGGCAAAAGACAGACGCAACAGGCCCGATGGTTTCAATGTAGACTAGGAACGCCAGGGCTGTCGTGTCCCCGGGACTCATCAAATGCAGGCTTCATATGGACAGCTCCTTCCTTGGCTGCTCAGTCGGAGGGCAAGATGGGTGGATGGGCCATATCGATGTGGTGGCGGTGCGCCCAACTCGAGGGCCTCTACTAGGAACCAGGACGAACTACGCCCAGCTATCGTAGGCACACCTAGGTGGCTGGTATCGGGCTCGAGCCGAGACCGCGGACGAGCTTGATCCGGCGTGGGGTCTGGTACGCACCATTTGCCTCCTGTGCCTGGCACAGGCTTGGGACCGGGCGCCCCTTCCCATTCTGCTGGCCTCGCCCGCCGTTTACCTGCCCCACACATCATGCTGCCCTCACTGTGGAATGGCGGTAGCCCCCGCGTCGACTTGGGAGCCTCCGCATCTCCTGGGAAACGCGCACACAAGGAGCCGGCAACCAGTACTATAATCACAGGAGTCTCGCCGGGCCTTTCTGCATGGCTTCCGTGACACCTAAGGTGTCGATTTCTATTGGCATCTACCATCGAGCCCCTGGCTGGGTCACGGTGTGGATACCGTACGGAGGAGGCTGAGGGAGATGCAAAAAATCACGTTGCCCAGAGATCGCCGGGCTGTCTTCCACCACGCTCCAGGCAACAAAGGCCGCGAGACAGCCCAAGCACCGCCTACATCCACCAAAGCGGTTTGCTCCTTGGCCTGGCCGTCTGGGCTTTATCTCACTTGAAGCAGCAAGGCTATCAGCATGTTCAACCCAGTAGCCCCTTCGCAGTAGGCTTCTGACCCCAGCCCTACCCAGCAGTGTCCAGCCAGCAGAGACGTCCACTCCACTCCCCGCCCCCATTCCTCGCACCAGGAAGCTCCGCTTCTTCCTCCAACTTGCAAGTTCTTCTACCGTCTTCCAGAGAGTACGTCATCCCAGGTTCCCAAGCGTGCGCTCGCCCCAACCAGCCAACCAGATGCCAGCATCTCTTTGTTTGGACCCGCCATGATTTTCTTTTCCACTTGCTGGTAATTCTTTCTGCCCTCTCGCACTTTTTCCTTCTCCTCCATCTTTTCCACATCCCAAACATCTTCCCTTCTTCCACATTTTTTCCACCATCTTTTTCCCACCACCATGAACGACATTAAGCGCGCTCTCGAGGCTCTTGTCGCAGCTCGTGGGAACCTGCTCCCCTCTTTTTGGTGATGGATATCATCTGCCATGTTTTGCGCCTCTCGCCACGCGTCCCAGTCACCTCTTCAACCTGCCGATATCCTCACACCACGACGCGTCTCGGCTTGCGACCGAGCGCGGTTCTAGGGTAGGGCCACACACATTTCCCATCTCTATCTGCTTCATCATACTGCTCATTCTATCTGCCCTTCTCTGACGCCTGACGAGTATTTCTTTTCAGCTTACTCATCCCAATCTGATCCGAACCTGCTTCTCGAGTTCCTCCTCTCTGCCTACGCAGGCCTTCGCAGCTCGTCCCAACGACAGGGCATCCGTCAGGTACATCACACACATCCTTGCTGCGGCAGCCACAATCTGTGTCCAAGCTGACAGTATACGCTACGGCCAGGCGCTCCTAGCCCCGGCCGAGAGACGGCCATCCCTGCTGCCCTGCTATTGAAGGTACCACCTGTGAGTAACTTCATTTTTCTCCGTGTCACCGTCCAACACCCCATCATCATCACGGCACGGTCAATGATGAGAAAGAGCGTAGTCCGATTGGAACTTACGCGTTTAGATTTACTCTAATTCGCCTGAGCCAAAATAATTATTTTTGTGTATAGCTCGTAATTACTGAGACCTTCCATCCCATTGATTCCGATATCAGCACACCTGCAATGGATTTCTGCTAACTATTGGCCAACCACTATCCAGAGCAGTAATCTCCTTTCCATCTCCACCGCATGGTCAATGATGACTTTCAGAGTAGTTCTGATCGACTCTATTCGCCTGAGCCAAGATGACTCCTTTTTTTCTTCTTCTTCTGAGACCTTCCCATCCGATTGATTCCGATATCAGCACGCACGAAATGAATTTCCGCTAACTGTTGGTCAGCCACTATTCAGTGTAATACACCTCCTTCACATCTCTACCGCATGGTCGATGGTTAGATCCAGAACAGTTCTGGTCGACTCTATTCACCTGACCCATGAAGACTTTTTTTGTCCGTCTGAGACCTTCCCATCCGATCGGCCACAACATCAGCACGCGTGCAAGGGACATCGACTAACTGACTGTCAGTCATACACAGCTATACGAAGTCTTTAGTTGGAGAACTTCCTTTGCATCGACTCCATGGTAAAGCATCAGTCTCACTTTTGCCCCCTGCCCCGACCCCAGACACGAGAATGTACACCGCTGACAATATACCTGACACACCCAAAAGTCACAGAAGCTCGCATAGTTTCCTCGCCTTGGTAGGTCGTCCCCTCAAGCCCAAATCAAGAATCAACTCTTGTCTATTCGATCCCAGCCGGTGATTAGAATAAAGAGAGGCTTGGAATCTAAGTATTCCAAGTATATTGGTTTGAACAAAACGATACTCTGAGGCTGGATTCTTCCCACGACTTACGCGCTGTTTCTGCACTCCGAATCTGTCAAAAGTTAACCGCCCAAGAAGGCCGTGCAACATAGTGTACCCAAAATCTGCGCGTCGCCAAGTTCTGTGGGGTAAGCTCAAATTCCCCTTCGCCCCTCCCAATGCACCTGCGCCTATGATGATGATAAGACATGCCTTCATTGTTGGGAGCCTTCCAGCTATGACCGTTTATTTTCCGATATTTTCCACTCATCCGAGCCAGTCCTAAACCTCCGCGCTCCTATCACCTGCTTCATAGGTTGCAAAAGCTAACTTTCTAAACATCTCGAGCCAGGAGACCCCGAGACGACATCCGTTGATTACGCTAGCGCTCGGTAGAAGACCCTCCTGTCCCAGCCCGCTATTCCCACCCGCCGCCCATGATGACATAACAGTTCGGATTTCGCCCTGAGGTCTTAATGGACGATGAAGACCGAATTCGTTTTGAAGACCGCGAGTTCTTGAACCTGTCTGAGGCTTTCTGGTCCCCTTTGGCTAGCGAGATAGTGCTCCGGTGTCCACTCTGAAGGCAAAAGCTGACAATGAATATTCGTTGCAGGCCCGGCATCCAATTCGGTAAAAGCCCCTCGCTCCCAGCACGCCGCCCTCGCCCGCTGCCTACGACGACATTATTTCGGGTTCGATCCGGAGTCCGAGTGGACGACGAAGACCGAGTTTGCGCCGAAGACAGCGAATTCTTGAACTCGTCCGAGGCTTCCCGGGCTCCTTGGGCTAGCGAGAAAAGTCCACCGGCATCTATTCGAAGGCTGACAATGAAATATTCACAGGAATTCACTCCAGCACTGGCGTCTAGACGGGCTGGTGCTCGGTAAGAGACCCTCGGCCCCCAGCCTGATATCCTCACCTGCTGCCTATGATGACAAGCCGGCTTTAGCTCTGGAGTCCTAATGGACGATGAGACCGAATTCGTTTTGAAGACCGCGAATTCTTCCCCCTAGTCTGAAGCTTGCTGGGCTGCTTGGGCTTTTGGGAAAAAAAAAAAGAAAGCCCACTGGCATCCATTTCGAAAGCTGACGAATGCATACTCACTTCAGGCCCTTCATCCAGGCGCGGGGTGTTCTCGGTAAAAAAAACCCCTCGTCTCCTAGCCTGCTATCCCCACCCGCCGCCCATGATGACAACAAGCCTGCTTTAGCTCTGAGTCTTTAGGGACGATGAACATCCGAATTCAGCTGGAAACGGCGAATTCATCTTTCTGTCATTGGTCTGAGGCTTGCTAGGCTGTTTGGGCTAGCAAGAAAAGGTTACTGGCATCCATTGCAGAAGCTGATAATGAATCCCTCTTCACTTCAGGCCCGGCATCCAGGCGCGCGGGGTGTTCTGGGTAAAAAACCCTCGTCTCCTTGCGTGGTATCCCCAACCCGCTGCCTATGATGACAAAACCTGCCTTAACTCTGGAGTCCTTTGGGACGATGAACAGAAGTCATCCTCGGTCTGAGGCTTGCTGGACTGTTTGGGCTTCTGACAAAAAGAAAGTCCACTGCCATCCATTTCACACGCTGGCAAAAATGCACATTCACTCCAGGCTCGGCAAACAGGCGCGGGGTGTTCCCGGTAATAAAAAAAAAAAAACACCCTCGCTCCCTACCCTGCTATCCCCACCCGCTGCCTATGATGACAAACCTGCTCTGGAGTCCTTAGGGGCGATGAACACCCGAATTCGTCATTGGGTCTGAGGTTTGCTGGGCTATTTGGGCTTGTGGAAATAAAGTCCTTTGGCATCCATTTCAGCAGCTGATACTGAATACTCCTCCCTTTCAAGCCCTTCAGCCAGGCGCAGCGAGGTGTTCCCGGTAAAAAAAAACCCTCGTGTCTCCTAGCCTGCTATTCCCACCCGCTGCCTATGATGACAAAACTTTCTCTGGAGTCCTTAAGGATGATGAACATCGGAATCTGTCAGTGGTCTGAGGCTTGCTGGGCTGTTTGGGATAGCAAAAAAGTATACTGGTATCTATACAGAAGCTAACAGCGCATATCCACTACAGACACCGGCATACAGATGGGGGGCGCAGAGCCAGGGCTGTATCGGTATGTCATTCTCTTTTGTCCCTTCCATCCCAGCTCCGGTCGCAGCATATGATGATCTCTATCAGCTAGCCTCCTTTGCAAAGAGGATGCCTTTCTTCTATGTGCATAAACAAGTTTTCGTTATCGCTCTGAATTCCGCGACCCTTTCTCTACTTTCCTCATGGCTACCTCTGCATGACTATTTGTACAACTGCTGACCAGAAGCCGGTTAATTACAGGGCACAGCATAAGTAAATACAGTCTTTTACTCCGAGGTATGGCCTTCAGATGGTACGCAGCCCCAACAGTGTTCGACCTCCTTCCTCCAATGCTATGATGAGAACCATCAAAAGAGCTCTCATATGACCGGACCTAGCTGTCTCTGGACGCTGGCCTCTATGATTACTTTGTTCCTCCGATCTGATCTGCGTCCTTCCTCCACTGCGCCGCGTTCGACTTGCCCATCGACTGGAGACAGACAAGTGCTAACCAGACTCTGCTTTCCTTTTTTCAGGGTGACCAAACACGAGCACGGCCGGGAACCAATGGCGGAACAGTTTGTTGCAACTCCTGGGCAGAGCGGAGAGCGCCAAGACATCGCAGGTAGAAAGTCGGACAGTCTACACCGAGATATACGGGACAGGGCTCGGGTGGCGGGGCGTGTATGATGCGGAGGCAGAAAGCTGCCCATTCCAAGACCCCTTATCCAGCCTCGCGACGACGAGCTTTTTTTCTGTCCTGCATGCACAACCTCTCGAGCTTCAGCATAGCACGCGAATAGACGACTGCATTAGGCATCACTCCAAAATGGGACCGCGTACGTCGCTTGGCGTTTTCTGTGCGCAATGCAAGGTGGCAGAGCCGCATGGGGTGATTCCTGCTGCTGACGAGTCAGACGGGATTTCCCAAGCTCCGAGACCGAGCCGGTGTAGATGATACCTCGACTTAATTAGTCGGCAGAGCCTCACCTACGTCTTGTGCTCCTGAAAGCGCCGTTTCTTGGACGGCTTGCATGCAAGCCGGGCATGCAGCGTGCGTGTACATGCGTCACGATGCATCATGGATGGTGTGAATAGGGAGTCATGTCATCCCGCCTGACAGGCTCGTCTAATTAGCTCCAGAAGACGGTCGGTTGAGACTCCACATCCAAAGCATCCTGGTTGAGGCTCTGCTAGCCTTCCCGCTTCAGTGTCGGCATTTGTGTTGTTTGTGTTGTCCGCGCATAGTTTTTGCGCTGGTGGGGCTAAGCGTCAGATGAGCAAGGCTGACGGGCAGGCAGGTCGGCCCACGTGGTTGGTTACTAGGCGCGTGCGTGGCAGGCAGGCAGTGCAGGCAGCGTGGTCTGTGTGACTCTGGTTACCAGGCGGGACCCATTTGACGGGTAAAAGATGACATACGCACTAGCCGACGGCTTTGGTGCGTGACTGACATCTGTCTACGGTATATCTGGGGTAGCCGACCTTGGACGTCAATCGGGCCGGTGTCCTCATGGGTTTACGGGTGGGCCGGATTGTCACCAAGGTTTTTATACTCCTCACGGTGTGCAGCCCCGATCTCGGGCGAGTCGATGGGTGAACACGTCTGTGTGCGTCTGTGTTCGTGTAACAGCTGGGAGGGTGAAGCGTTGGACAGGCGCGACAAGCGGACCGATCTTGCTTTCATGGCGATACGAAGGTGGTGAGGCGAGTGGAATATCGTGAAGTGCAACCTGAGGCTGGCATCCCGTGTACCGGATCTGGGCCCCTCGTGTCGAGGACGGTGGATGTGTGGATACATGTGGTGCTCCTTGCATCGTGAGAGGTCGACAGAAAGCTGCAAGATAAATGTCGCGAACAGCACAGTCCCCAAGAGCAAATGACAACGTGCTCATGCGGGGCTGGCTCGTTGGTTGATGAATGCCCAGCCCCTTTGTGCACTTTGAGGTGTGATGGGCCCCCATCTCCGACGGCACCTGAGGTAGGTGGCTCATCAAATGAGGCGGCAGATATGGGCTCTGATTTGCGGCTGAGAATTAATGATTGGGATGGTGGGGACACGGCTGGGCTTCTGTGTGACCATTTGATCGAGGGATCTCGGGTGAACTCGGGTCGTTTTCCGAACTAGTGGACACGAAGGAGAGGACATTGAGGCTTGAAAAGACGCGATGGATGGGCGAGAAAACGGAGGCCTAGGCCCACCCCGTGCCTGTGTATACGAGAAAACCCCTTATCTGGCTTCTGGCAACAACTATTGGCCATATCTTACGGTCAGGACCAAGGAACGAGAGAGATCGGATATCAGCGAGGGAGCAGGCCACTTCGCCAGAACCCGCCCGGAGTCGCCATTATAGGGAGGCATGGACACGGCAAGGCCAGACCAGTCTGGACCCCACGTTTTGGCAGTGTCTTGGACAAGAAAAACCTGCGCTTGCCTAGTGTAATGGACGGCCAAGATAATTGGCGATAGCAGCAACCAGTTAAAAACCGCGCACGAAGCCGTTTCTGGCGCCATTGGCTGTAGGCTACGGGCTAGTGAGACTGGCGGTGGGCAGCCGACGGGTCCTGGGGCTGGGGTGGTCAGCGAGCCAGAGCACGAAGATATGTCAGCGATGCCGGGCAAGCCGGGATTTCAATCCTGGGCGGACAGCGCGAGGGGTGGACGGCGGGGGAGCACGGGCTGGGGTTGCGTGGAATGGCGTGCTGGTGAGAATGGAGATCTGTCCTAGTCCGATTCAACCGCTCTGAATCAATCCCATCCTTCAGAGATTTCCGAGCGCGACTTTGGAACGATTTGATTTCTGATGCGCTTGATTCGGAGACTGGGGTTTAAGGCTGGGGAAATGGACTCCTGCAAGCATCCCTTGATCTTCCATCGCTTGTAGCGGCCGCCAACCGAGAGGGAGCCTGCCCGCGAGCTGCTGCATTGGATGCCCCACTGACCATGCAGGCCGCTATCAGCAAGGCCCAGCCGGCACGCATTTGTGGGTCTGCTCCATCAACGCCCCCACCGCTCGCTCCATCGTGCTTTGTCCGATTTTTGAGCAGGAAGAAAAAAAAAAAAAAAAAAAGGGTAACCTCACAAAGCCACTCCATCAGCTGCCGTTCATGATTGACTCGGCGCTACAAGCAGCCTCGTCTTTGTTAACTGTCGAGATCCTGATCACGCACACGTAACACCTGGAGCCTGGTGGCAATACGAAAGCGTGTGTCAGACTGTTGTCGCTAGGCCTGCGGGTGCGAGGCCCGCGACTCGAGCACCATCCGCCCCCTCGGAACGAATGGCTATCGAGTGGCGATGCAGCAACATGGAGCCTTCGCTGCCATCCTCCTCGCTCGGGCGGAGTGTACACTGTTGTGTCGCGTCCGTTTATCTCACTGAACCAGTGCGGACTATGTCGCCTCGTCCTCGGTACAAAAACGAGGCTTCAGCTCGCTCCTGGATTGCTGCGCCTTGGACAACCACCAAGGTCACGGTCGTGGGATGCCTCGCTGTCGCCTGTTATGCATTGGCGCCCTCCCTGCCTGCCTATCTAGTTGTTTCGCGTGTCTCCTTTCTGCTTGGCCATAGATATAAGCCACCTCGCTGGTCTCGGATGTTCCAAGTCCCAGCGACGCAGCGTGCGAGTCCACCGCCATTTCAGTGTCACCAGGGCGGCGCCTCCCTCTTGCTTCTGCCCCCCTGATCGTCCGCCATCGGCTGATTGGACCCTGCGCCCACCCATCACAAGCGCCGAACGGGTCTAAAATAAGACCTTTGGTGCCGCGGGAAGGACCCCTAGTCTCGACTGGTCCCCTGATTTTTGTTGGCTTTCGGGGTCCTTGTCGAGAGGCACAGCACCGCGCTAAGTGCGTGCACCTTTGTGGCCACCATTGGAAGCCCGGCCGAGAACCCGCGCCTTCTCCGCGGATCCATTGCTCATTCTAGCCTGCCCCAACGGGGCACCTAGCTGCACTCCCTCCTTGGTCAGCCGGCCGTAAACCCTCCATCGCTTACACCGACACGGTCCCAGCGAGTCAGCGTGCCGAGAAATCTGATCCAACAAAAGCAGCGGCGCAACCCTCCCCCTTTCCCCTTGCGCCAACTCGCACGCCGTCGAATTTCAGTCCAAGCCGGCTCTGTCGGATGCACAAGTCAGTTGCCAGCTTTCCGAAACGTCCGACGGCCTTCCCTTTGCCTTGCTTTTTTCCCTCTTTTGTCGTTTGTCTTCGGTTTTGACTTTTGACGGGTTTTTGCCTTCTCTATGCTTGCTGCATTCCGTGTAGCGTAAAGCGAGCGCGTGTCCTTGGCGGTCAATTTTTGTTCCCTTCTGTTGAGCGAGACTGCGAGACCGGCGTCCCACGATATAGTAGACGGGCATCTTTCTTGGTTCAGCACTCATTTTGTGCAATTTTTGTGGTCTCCAAAGACTTCCCTTGTCATTTTGTACCAACCACCCACCATGTTTGCACCAAGGGGCAGGGGCTACGAATCCGAGTCGGAGGATGAGGGGCGGAGACAGGTGCAGGCCAGCAGGTCGAAGCTCGAGGGGAAACCGTCTCTGCAAGCCGGCGGCGGACCAGACGACAAGAAGAAAAAGAAGATTAAACTGCCGCCGCAAGAGACCATCGAGGAGATCTGGAAGCGCTTCTCCAAGGAGCAATTCACCAAGGCCCTCCAGATCCTGCCCTTCGACCCCGTCCCGGCCTCTACCGCGTCCGTCCGGGCCAACGAGCTGCTCACGGCGGGCTACGAACGGGCCGCCGATGAGTGCAGGCGCAGGGTGCGCAAGATCATCCAGGAGTGCAAACGGGTTAACAAGCGATATCGGGATCCGGGCTTTGATCTGGTATGTTGCATTTTCCATTCCCGGGATGGCGGTCAAGGATGCTGCTTCTTGGGGAGGTCACGTGCCTCCTCCTGAGCCTCCGAATAATCAGTTGCTAACATCATCACCGCAGGATTGGGATCTAAAATGGCGAAAGGGGAATACGCTTAATTACCTGGGGAAGACAAAGTTTGAGCTTAGCACGCAGACGGCGCGAGACCCCAGCTCCAGCGTCCCCAAGGCCGTGAAGAGGGTGCACGAGATCTTTGAGAATCCGACTTTCATGAAAAATATCAGTGGGTCAGATGTCAAACAGGGTGGCCTCGGCGACTGCTGGCTTATTGCCAGTCTCAGCGGGCTGGCAAATATCGAAGGCGCCGTTCGCCGCTCTTGCGTTGAGTACAACACCAAAATCGGCATTTATGGCTTCGTTTTTTACAGGGGTAAGTAAGCATCCGTCTCCCTACAACGCGAAGGAATCAATCTGACGGCTCCGAAGACGGCGAATGGATCTACTCCATCATCGACGACAAGCTTTTCCTCAAGTCTCCTTCCTGGGACGACCGCAGCATGCAGCGCGATCTTCTCCAGCAGATCGACAAGGACGACGCAGAGGCCACGTACCGCAAGACGTACCAAACTGGCTCCAAAGCCCTGTTCTTCGGCCAGAATGTGGACCAGAATGAGACCTGGGTGCCGCTGATGGAGAAGGCGTACGCTAAAGCTCACGGCGATTACGCTTCGCTGATCGGGGGCTGGATTGGCGAGGGCCTGGAGGACCTGACCGGCGGTGTCACCACTGATCTGCTTTCGTCGGACATTCTCGACACGGACGAATTCTGGGACAACGATCTGAGCAAGGTCAACCAAGAATTCTTGTTCGGCTGTTCGACCGGCCTGCTCGACGGTGGTCATGGCAGCAGGGATGGCATCCAAGAACGCCACGCCTACAACGTCGTCGAGACGCGGACGCTCAAGAATGGCACCCGGCTTGTCAAGCTAAGGTAAGCCATGTACCACTCCTGATGACTCCAACCTCCCTCGACTGCCGCTAACGCAAAAAACGATGGACAGAAATCCTTGGGGTACTAAAAAGCGAGGTATCTGGGAGGGTGCGTACTCCGACGGGTCCAAGGAGTGGAACGCGCACGAGGTGCAGGAGGAGCTGAAGCATTCGTTTGGGAGCGACTCGGTCTTCTGGATCACGTACGATGACATGCTGCGCAAGTTCCAGCACATCGACCGCACGCGACTCTTCCGCGAAGACGGCTGGCGCTGCTCTCAGCGCTGGATCGGCGTCGACGTGCCGTGGCGTGCGCAGTGGCACGAGAAGTTCCACGTGCGCCTGACACGGGACTCGCCTCTGGTCCTGGTGCTCTCGCAACTCGACGACCGCTACTTCAAGGGCCTGGAGGGTCAGTACAGCTTCGAGCTGAACTTCCGCGTCCACGAGCAGGGGAAGCCGGACCCAGAGGACTATGTCGTACGCTCGCATGCAAACTACCTCATGGAGCGCTCCGTCGGCATCGAAATCCCCGACATGGCCGCGGGCAACTACTCGATCTGGATCTCGGTCCGGGCGGACCGCAACTGGGCCACGCGCGAGAGCGTCGAGGCTGTCGTCAAGCGCGAGTGCCGTAATAAGGACGAGAACGAGAAGCTGGCGCAGGTCGGGCGCGCCTACGACCTGGCCCACGCCAAGGCGGCGCAGCATCTGGCCGAGGTGGCGCGCCGCCGCCGTGCCGCGGACCACTCCAAGGCGGCGGACGAGCGCAAGGACGAGCGCCGCACGAACTGGGAGCGCCGCCGCATCAACCAGAAGATCCAGCAGGCGCAAAATGCCAAGAATCAGCGCAAGCGCGAGAGGCGCAAGGCGGAGCGCAAAGCTGCCGCTGAAAAGAAGGCAGAGGAGGCTGCTGCCGCCGAAAAGAAGGCCGCCGAAGAGGCTGCTGCCGCTGCTGAAAAGAAAGCTGAGGACGAGGCGTCTAAAGCTGCTCCGACGACGGCTGCCACAGATGCTGCTTCTGAAAAGACTACCAACGAGAAGCAAGCATCGGAGCAGGTTGCTGAGGAGTCCTCCAAAGAGCAAGATAAAGTGGAGCCCAAGAACACAGACGAGAGCCCCACACCAACTCCAGATTCAAGCCCGGTTGTCAAAGGGAACAATGATGAGCCGGGTGCGTCTTCAACAGACGGCCAGACCGGCGAACCAGTCAAGACGGAGCCGAAGCAGGACGCCGCAACCGAAACACAAGCCGCCAAGCCCGATGACCAAGCCAGTGACGCGAAGGAAACCTCGGAGGGTGACCAGAAGAACGATGCCGAGTCCAGCGGCGCGTCAACGGGGAAGCCTACTCACATCGACGTACCGCCCCACGCAGATCCAAGACCGTCAGACAAGTCCACTCAGGAGGGCGAGGCCAGCAGCACCGCCTCAACCGGCTCCAGCACTCCCCAAGAGACTCCGCTCGACACACCCCAGTGTGAAAAGGCCAACGCCGAGGGATCCGCCGGAAACGACAAGGACGACAAGGTGCCCGTGCCCCCGGTCGAGGGCGGTCCTCCCCCACCGTCCCTACCTGTGATCTGTCAGTACCACAAGGACCAGGAGGAGGCAGCGCAGCGGCGCATCGAGGCCGCGAAGGAGGCGCAGCTCCAGGCCCAGCAGCAGCAGCAGCAGCAGCAGCAGCAGGCCGCGCCGCCGCAGCCTGCGGAGCCGACCTACTCAGAGGACGACTCGTCCGACAGCCCTGTCTCGGACTGGGAGCAGCTGTTCGACTCGGAGGACGACGACAGGGCCAAGGAGCCGCAGCGGCTAAAAGCCGCCGCCAAGGCCGCGGCCACGGCGGCCAACGGCGGCGTGCCCGTGGGCGACGACCACGACGAGACCGAGGACGAGTCGCGGCCCGAGCCGTGGAATGCCGTGTGCATCGTCGGGTTTCGCGTCTACAGCCGCGACGAGGCGCTCGAGCTGCGCGTCGTCATGGAGGGCGAGGCGCTCGAGGAAGGGGGCATGGGCGAGAAGGGCGCGGCCGACCTCGACGACGCGCAGGCCAACGCCGGCGGCGAGAGGGAGAAGAAGGACGAGGCGGCGGCGGCGGCCGTCGACCAGGAGAAGAAGAAGAAGAAGGACGACAGCAACAAGGACAAGGGCGACGACGCGGGCTACGAGGCAGACAAGGACGAGGGCAAGACGAAGCGCAGCAGCAGCACCGATTCCGCCGCCAAGGCCGACAGCAACACCGAGGGCTTCGCGCCGTACCAGACCATCGTCAGCAAGGGCGGCGACGAGTTTGAGAAGGCGTCGGTTCCGGTCGTCGTCGTCGTCGATGACGAGAAGAAGACAGCGAAGACCAGCGAGGCCTAGGTGAACGCTCGCCTCGCCCTTCTGCTACTGGCTTGCTGGCTTGCCGGCCATGGCTCTAGCACTAGGATTACGTTCAAGACTGCGGCTTTGCATGGACGACCGACAAGATGCGTCCCACATTTGTCTTTTGGACTTGCTCGCCACTCCACTCAACATCGAGGATCCGCCTCCTGCAACCGGCGGTTGTTTCTGTTGTTTCTATTGCTTTTTGTTTCTCCTCTCTTTATATGGGCATGATATGACGGCATTTCACAGGACGTGAACGCAAGGAAGGGTTATGACTGGCAATGGAACTTGTGGGAGTACACGGAGGGCTCTGATATTTGTTTTTCTTTTGCGCTGCTTGTTGTGTCTGCTTCTGTCTTTACCGATACCGATCCTTTATAATGGCTGTGGATTTTGGATTGCGTAGAGTAACTTTTGGAATAAACTTCCCTCAATTCTTTTTTACTATGAAAAGTTCTGATTCCGCTTCCGGTCTCTTGTCATCAAGACGTTCGCTTTGCCAGGGAAGCTTGATGAGGTCGCCGCGGGTACGTGATGCCGAGGCTTCGGAAATATCCTCTGGAACGGTTTCCACAGATGGGATAGATAGTATTTCCATGTTTTATACGTTCGCTTGTATCTCTTCAGTGTCTGTTTTCCTTTTCCGTTCTCTTCTAACCTTTTTATTCCCATTTATAGGGCTTCGTCTTAGCCCAACATGCTTTTAAAACCCGGCCGCAAACTGCAGGACAAGGCAACATGCATCTCCGCGGCGCGTTTAGGCTGGCACAGGAACCGGACATGTTCTGGCTTTCAAATCCAGCATTCGTCATTGGCCGCTGCTCCGACAGTGACTTGTACCGACCTCGACTCCATGTTTATTTTCCGAGCCGAGGCCATCCCCTCCAATCCCCATGACGCGGTTTGATATGTATTCAATATGGCTAAACTTTATCCGCGTCTGCATCCAATTAATCTTCCAATATGTGGCCCTGGACCCCGTGGGTGCAAAACTCCGAGTGAACAAAGTGCCGGAAGCTTGGCGGTCCTGGTCCGAAAACCCGGTCCGTCGTCCCCCATTTTAGCCGGACCAGTCGGGCTTCACCTCGAGTGCCCACTCCATCCCACGGCAGACGTGCTTCTCGAGCCGATCTTTGAAGAAACAGCATCCCACAGATTTTGGACAAGGTCATGTGCTGTTTCCGACCTAAAACCAGCTGACGGTTCGTAAGACGGCTAAGCACCCATACTGTCCTTCATATTAATACGCCTGGAACTAGGACTGATAGGAGCAGGTCTTTTCTCTTGTGGCTTGTTTCCGCCCTCCGCTCCGCCCATCTGCCTCCGGAAACGCGCTCACATCACTACACACCATGCAGCTACCCCTGCTTTCCCCAGAATCTCGGCTCCTCGGTAGTCTTGATAGATCTTGGGATCCAGTGCGTCTGGGGGCACCCATGGCGGTGGCATCCATGCTCACGGGTGATGTCGACGGTTGTTATTCGTGGCAAAGTCTGTCGCGTCGCCTCACCTGTCTTCCGAATATGCCGGCCCTCGCTCGGTCACCAGGCTTTCTCATATCTCTATCCTGCGAGATAGCCTGCCGCACCTTCTCGGTTTCTGGTTCCCCGAGCGGCGGTAAAGTGGGCAGCAGCACGGGATCTAGTTCCCTTTTAATCTTGCCTTTCCGCCGTCGCCCCAGGTTCTCCTCCTCCTTTCCCCTCGGCTCCTACCCCCAGCACCCAGGTTTGCCTCACCGGTTTTTATCCGCATTCCCACGTTACGAAAAATGGGATTCAAGATCGCCTTCTCTTTGGCCGTGGCCATAGCCGCATTGCCTGTGGCCCTGGGACACCCCCACGGCGTAGCAGAGCCCGAGTTCCAGCACAACGCCAGGCCCCTCTACGAGCGCTCCCTCGACCACTGCGAGGGCCACTTTGCCGAGCCCGAGTTTGTGAAGAGGACCGTCGACCGCTACAGCGATGAGTACGATAGGCTGCGCAGGGCGCTCGGCTTCGAGCCCGAGGGAAGGTGCGGACCTCTAGGCTTCCTTCTTTCCCCTGGCTCAAGTTGCTGACTGGACTGTCTGGCAGCCCTCATATCTCCAAGCGCGACTACCTCTCCGTCTCGAAGATCGACCACAAGAGCAAGAAGCCCGTCAGCAAAGGGATGAGCCTGGCTTCGTTGTTCACCGACTATGGGGCGTGTATGCTCATGCCGGCTGTGGACCAGGGCCCTCTTTGTGCGCCATCCCCTCCCGAGAAGAACGAAAGGAAAAGTTGTATTCTGAGGGCGGGAAAATCTGCTAACGTGTGGCTGAATATGCACAGACGTCAAGGGCGAGGAGATCCGAAAGAACATCACCAACGGCGAGAAGGGCATTCCCCTGACCCTCGCCATCCAGGTTGTCGACTACCAGACCTGCAAGGTCGTCCCGAATGCCTACGTGGACATCTGGAGCTCCAACTCGACGGTATGAAGTGCGAATTTGCCAAGCAGGGTGGAGCATCGCTAACGAACGATATTCGGCCTGGTAAAGGGTATCTACGTCGGAGTCCAGGGTTATCCCGGCATGGGAAACCCCAACGACCCCTCCATTCTCAAGGGCACCACACTGCGCGGGGTCCAGCCGACCGATGAGGCGGGCGTCGCCTCCTTCGACTCGCTGATGCCCGGCAACTACGAGGGGCGCGCCACCCACATCCACGGTAATTATTGCCTGGCCACAAACGCCCAACATGTCCCCTGTAAGACGTCCATAAAAGACCAAAAAAAAATCCGCTGACAACCCCCTCCTTCAGCCATCGTCTACCTCGGAGCAACAAAGCTGGCCAACAACACCCTCAGCGGCGGCCGGGCCGCGCACATCGGGCAGCTGTACTTTGACCAGTCGCTGGTCACGGCCGCGACCCAGGTTTATCCTTACAACACCAACAAGATGGCCGTTACGCCCAACATCCGCGACTTCCTCTTCATGATGGGCGCCAACGGCGACGACCCCATCGTGCGGTACGCGCTGGTGGGCAACAAGCTCGAGGACGGCATCTTCGCCTGGATGCGCTTCGGCCTCCGCCAGAACGCGAACCTGCCCGTCAACCCGGCCGCGTTCTGGACGGCCAACGGCGGCAAGATGAACCCGAAGGGCCCCGTGCGGAAGCCTGGTGGTGGGCAGTGGCCGCCCCTGAAGAAGGCGCGTGACGCTGGGGTTGAGAAGCGGGATGAGGAGGACGAGATGTGCACCGATGAGGCGTGAGGTTTCTGTTGCTGCACAATCTTGGTTGTCAGGTCATCGCATTTTTATCTTTTTAGGCCCGGAGCCTGCTTTGGGTTGTCTTTCGGACGGGTTAGCGTCCCTGCCACTAGCTTTGGCAGTTCTTCTAGCGAGGTATCTAGGTTCGAAGACCGTGGTATCCTGCGCAGCCCGTACAAGGTCGTCTCCGGCGTGCAAATAAACGTGCATTGAAGCTCTTCGGAAGGCCTGGGAGGCCCTCTCAGGTCACTTTTTTGTTCACTTTGTACTGCAAAACCTACGACTTTATGAGCTGGCCAGGAGGTGGCTATCGCACTAGAGGCGATTCGCTGCTGGATTTCACTTGAATGCCTCCGGATGTGCATCACAAGTTTGTCCTCGCGGTATCACAAATAGACCTCGGCCAGCAAAAAAACTGTCTGCCTATCCCAGGCTCCGAACAGGGTCTTCAGAAGGTGAACCACCTGTTCCATGAGCATAGCATTTCCTCCTCCATCCCATGCCGGAGTCTCTCTCTCTCCCGAGTCACTTGGATCAGCCACTGCAAAAGATCAGACCAAGGAACTTCCTGGGCCCAAGAAAGCAGGTGATCACCCTCTGGATTCACCCCGGATCCACCTCGAGCGGCCTCATTGGGCAAAGACGCGTCGAGAGAGTGGCAAACGGCCCGACGACGACGCGTGGGTTGAGAGAGCAACGGCTGGTGATCCACACTCGACGGTATTTAACGCGGGCCTTTCGCATTGCCAGGGAAAAATATTTCCTTTCCTCTTTTCCATCAAGAACTTTTGCAGCCAAGTGCACCCAGCAAGCACAGGGCTGCGGCTTTACGCCAGGGGTCTCGGACTTGGACCGATTTCAATGTAAGCTTGACACGCCGCTTGGCGACAATGATACCAATCTCCTACTTCCGAATGTGCGGCTGACCTGATCTAACCCATCCCCGTTGACAAGACGCCCGGCGAGAGCCCGGCGCCTGGTGAAGGGCCACAGGAAGCGGCCGGCAGTGATTCGCGGATTTTAATTTCGACCCGGATCGGTGTCCGCTGCTCGCCTGGCCGAGTACCAGCGTTGGTACGCGACGCACCGGATCGGTGATCTCCTCCAGCGGCGTATGGAGACGAAGGGGGTGTCGAGCATAGGCCTGCTTTGAACACTCTAATTTTTTCAAAGTAAAAGTTCGGGTTCCCCGCCACGCCCAGTAAAGAGCATGGAGCTCCCCAGAGGGAAAGGCCCGGCAGGACCAGTGCACGCGGTGAGGCGGACACAGGAAAAGCCGCATTCCGAGCTCACTGGACGAGGTGGACGGCTATCTTTACAACCAAGGGGTGTATTCGTCTTCCTTGCACGTCGATGCACGCTGGCCGGACCCCGGGGCGAGCTTGATGACCCTCTCCGAGCCTCGCGCAAGGGGAACGCGCCGTTTGCAGTGCCTTCGGGCTGCCGCTATGGCCACATCCATGCACCCATACACCCATCTTCAGCCTCTCGATATTAAGACACCGCTGGATCCACGTACTTGGGCCGACAAGAAGGTTGCGGGATGGAGGCAGCAGAAGGCGCGCCGCGTGGGAACAAGAAAAACGAGTTGAGAGCAAGCCGTCACACCTACCCGCATCCCGGACTTCAAATTGGTCTCAACTCTCGCGAACGAACATCGGCGTCTACGCGTCAAGAAGGGCGTGCTCGTGGTCAAGTCGCATCGCCACCTGCCGTCGCAGGACCGCCCAATCAGCACGATGGAGTTTCTGGGGTTTGACAGTGGAGGGTGGGCAAGACTCGGGGCACGCGGATGGCCGGACGGTATCAAGGGGCTGCTTGGGGACTTTGGCATCTGGAATGACTAGGAGGAGGAAGTGCCGCTGTGGTAGAAAATGGTCTGGTGGGGAATTGGAAAGGTCAGTTGTTTCATTGCACCTAGGTTGTTTTAACGTCACGTCAAGGCCCGGCTTTTCCGCGACATGGTTTGAGTGTCATGCTAACTCTTCTGCAAAGCGAGTCACGACGGGGTCAAAGGTGTATCCTCAGGCCTTTGGCTAGAGACAGACTGTACGTGTGCTGCCCCCCGCATTGTTCCACTGTGACATCGCTGGGTATCCATCACTGGAGCATGCAGTCAACATTGGGTCGACAGAGACACAGACGGCACTACAGGAGCACGGCGGCATCTTAAACGCAGAAAAACAATGTATTCATCGGTATCTCATATTCCGCTGATTCCGCACGGCCGCACCCACCGATGCCAGAAACTTCTCCTCCAGCACGTACGCAAACTTGCGGTCCTGCCGCTTGTCGTCCTCCATCCCTGGCAGCCAGCCGGCGGGGACCGGCTTCCCGTGGACGAGGTGTTCGTACTCGGGCCCTTCGAGGACTTCGGTCTCGAAATGGGCGATGCCGCGCATGCGCGCGACGGAGCGGAACTTGCGCGTCCTGTTCGACGTCAGCTCCACGAGGGCCGCGTCCGGAGGCAAAAAGAACAGGTGCGTCATCTCCACGTCGTAGTAGCCGACCAGCACGTCGGTGGTTATAGCCAGCTCGATCTGATCGCGGAGGTCGAGGGTTGCGAAATCGGCAACGTTGACTCTGGAGTTGGGATAGCGCTACCGCACCTTATCCATCAGGCGGTCGGCGTCGTGCAGGATCCGTTTGTGCGTGCGGTTTATAAACGTGATGACCGGGTCCAGGCGCGGCGGGGAGTGCGGGGACGGCGGCGATACGCCGAGGTGGCGGAAGACACACGCGCGGAAGGCGTTGATATGGAACTGCTCCTGGTAGGGTTCGTGGTACACGTTCTCGATCAGGGCCGCCCAAAAGGGACTGCTCGAGCCCGCGAGGGGGAGGAGGACGTTGCGGTAGCAGGTACCCGCGGGCAGGCTTTCGACCTGGCTCGGGGCCTGCCCGTTCAGCATCCGCTACCAGTCGTCGACGCCGTCGGGGCTGATGGTGTTGTCGAAAACGATACGCATGGATTTGACGTCGTCCCTGGTAATCCACGGCCTGCCCGTCGCCGGGTTCCTGACGACCTGCATCGTGTAGAGCGTGATGAGCGCCTGCCACACGTCCATCACCCGGTGCCAGACGTTGGTCGTGCCCTAGCGGCGGATCACATAGAGCCACTCCCGTTGTTGTTCTTGTGGCTGCAGCGCGGGACCGCCTCGTCGAACTGCCAGTTCGTGTTAAACTCGCCGTCGATGCCGGAGTCGCCCCAGTACGAGTCCAACATCGACAGATTGGGGACATTGAGAAGGGCCTCGTTCTTGATCTTGTCCCCGGGCGAAATGCGCTCGAACTCCTCAGCGAAGTCTCGGGCGTTGCAATGGGCCTTGAAATGCCTTTCGCTGGTCGGGTCGTAAAACACCCCTTTGGCGATGCAGATGAGGTCGCCTCGTTCATGGCTCCACATGAACTTCCAGGGCAGCGGCAGCCTCGGGGCCGAGAAGCACTGCAGGAAGCTGGACGAGGAGGAGTCGTGGTACGGATGCTGGTGCGTCTCGATGTGCTTGAAGTAGCCGGGGCCGAACATCTTGTGGCATATGGCCTGGTCTTCGCTGCGGTCCTAGTCGCTCGGGAAAGGTGGTGTTGGCTCGTGGAGAGGCGTAAACATCCTCGTGCCGGCCCATGACCAAGGCTGCCACGGGCTCTGATCTAAAGGGGTGCCGCTGCCAGTTGGCAAGAGATAGGAAGATCACTACCGCGGTCAAAAGGAACATGGAAGCGGCTCGAGGCCGTCTCCCGCCGCCGACGTACATACTTATCATGAGGGTGGCTAAAGACTGGCCGAGCACAGCAAACGTGAGCCGGGTATATCGTTGAAAGGCTCAAGGCCAGCTTGAGGCGGAAGAAGAGAGCAGAGACAGGCCACCATTTTCTCAGAAAAAAGCACAACAAAGGTACAGAGAGTCTCCGTTTTGCCACATTTTGGCAGATACAGCCACGTCACCGAGAGGGCCAGGACCAGGTGTGCAAAAGGTGGTACTGCCGGTTTGATATGCTTCTCTACCCATCGCCTTTTTTTTTTGCCACCGCCAGCTGCTCGCCAGGCCCGAGTCGCTATGTAACCCCGGCTGGAACCAGCTGGACGGGCGCTTGGTTAAGCGGCGAGTCACGAGCCCAGCCCTTTATCAAACTCAAAATCGTGCGTCCACTCCCAAAACACATCAATCAACCCCTGCGTCTCAAGCACTGGCTATAAGTGACCCGGGGACAGCGTGCGGATCATAGTTTTGAGCCTCATCCCAAAAATATCTGCCGGCCGAAATCCCTTTACCCCAACCTCAACCCCACGGGAGCCCTCTCTCTCGTCTCTAGGTGAACTGAGAGAAGAACGCCCAGACATAGCGAGGCGAGAAGTTGCCCGACTGGCTGCTGAGGCGTGGCGAAGGCGTGTGGTCGCCGTCAAAGACGACCCACGTGGTCGGGTACTTGGGGTCGCAGCCGGCGTAGTCGACCCTGGTCAGGCCACCCGACGGCGGCTGCTGCTCGGACGGCTGGGGCTGGCAGCCGTTGTTGCGCACAAAGGTGTTGCGCATCTGGCGGCCGCCCGCGATGGGCAGCACCTGGTCGCGCGTGCCGTGCTGGTGGTAGTAGGCGATGGGCTTCGTGCCGCCCTGGCAGCCGCTGATGATGCCGGCCGACATGAGGGCGACGGCGCGGAACTGCTCGGAGCGGGCGCAGGCGATGGCATACGACATGCCGGCGCCGTACGAGAAGCCGGTCGAGAAGCGCAGGTTCGTGTCGACGCATAGGTCGGCCTCGATGGCGGCTAGCATGGCGTCGACGAACATGATGTCCTCGCCGCCCACGTTGCCCCAGCCCATCAGCCCAAAGGCCGAGCCGGCCGTCTGGCCGTTGGGCGACACGAAGATGGCGCTGCTGTTGGCCAGCGGCGGCAGGCCGTAGTAGGCCTCGTTGCCCGTCGCGATCTGGTTCATGTTGCCGCCCAGGGCGTGGAAGGTGAAGACCAGCCGGTGCGGCTGGCTGTTGTCGTAGCGCTCGGGCAGCCGCACAATGTACTGCCGCTGCTTGCCGTTGACCGTCATGGTACGCGCCTGCCCGGACGTGATGGTCGGCGTCTTGCCGCAGCCGGCCGACGGCGCCGCCAGCACGCTCGTGACATGGCTACCCAGGAGGCTCAGGAGCGCGAACGCCTGGGTGGCAGCGGATAGGAGGGACCTCATCTTGACTAGGTAGATAGCGTAATAGAGCACTCTCCAACTAGTTGTGTTCTATGTCTTGCTTGGGGCGTGTTCTCAACAGCAACAGCGATATGCCACAGGCAGAATCGTCTCCTCTTTTAATTATCAACCCACCACCACAACACGGCATGCCAGCTGCAACGCACATCCGCATGCCGCCGCTGCCGACACCCTTGCCGGACATGCTCCCTTCGGCGTTGGCGCCGCCGTGCTTAAGCAGCGGATGCGGCGGATGCGGCGGATAATATCATACATTGACCCAAGCCCGTTCGGCCCGTATGTGCCCAGTCTCGGCGTCGATGTTCATAGGCTACGACCGAGCCAGACGGTCATTACGGTATTAAACCCCCACATATGGGTACGTAATCAAGCACCGCGTGCCAGGCGCCAGAATGCTTCCGCCTCATTCCGCGCCAAGCTGCCGGCAGGTCGTGCAAGTGCCACGGCGGGGAACGGAACGAAGCCACCCACCCTGGGCCACCGGCAGCGAGGGACGGGAAGAAGACCACCAAAACGACCTCCATACTATAACCCCTCGCTTGATTAATGGGGCAATCATACCCACTTCAAAATGGACGACGCGCCAAGCCGAGCCGTGGCCAGCGCCATGGAAGCCCGGAACCGACTAGGTATCCCCTCGAGCGCGGTTAAGGTGCCGGTCCGCCGATTTGCCACCCTCTCAGCCAACCGGAAACTGTTATCAGGCATGAATTCTGGAGATATATTCCTACTTTAGCGGTTGACACCTTGCCCGAACTGGAACGGATAACACAGGTTGCCCAGCCAATTTATACGGAATTCATGTGCGGCCTTCGGGCTGTTAGAAACCCCCCACCCCGAGGGATTGCGAAGCCCACGCCTTTGATTGTAGGCCTTGGGGTGCCTGCTCAAAGGCCGCGGAGGCCGGCCTTGAGCGGTGTGACCGTTTGGGTGCCGTGACTGTTGTCGAGCAGTTGATTGAAAATGCCCGACTCCTTGGCTCACATGTCATTGCCCGATTGAGCGCGTGAAGGTCCCAATGGGCAGGTAGCACCAAAACATATGCTACGGCTACCACCCACATTGGTTCCTTTCCTGTTCATCCCGACTGGGAGCTTACAAGAGCAGATATAATAGGCACTTAGCGGATGCTTGGCAATGTTCCCGAATTCCTATGGCGAGAAGAGCAGCAAAATGGTTAAGGACAGTGCTGCTTCTACCAGCCAAGCAAAATTAACATCCCTGCTCAACCAGGGTAGGGAAGAAGAGCCCGTCAGTTTTGATGGGACGATTCTTCGCTGTCATCCCTTCGAGTGTCGTGAACCGCCCGCCCGTCAAAATAGGGAAATATTTACCTATGGAACGTGCCTTGAGTGGCATAGTACGGCCTTACAGGGAATCTTGAGCGGAAACCGACGTACCACTGTATCAATGACAAAATTGAATACTTGCCGGAAAATAAGTACCGAAAAAAGTTAGAGCCCCGGTTGGGCAGTGATCAGGTCAACGACGGCAACGGCCGCGAGCCACCCCCTCGCGGCTCTTCCGCAGCATGACAGGAACATCCCTGAACGCACTGAGCGAGCGCGCTTCCGTTCCCCCCGGCTCCTCCGGCGCTTGACAAAAACCATGCGCTTACAATGTCGAGTAGGGCTGTGTCGCGGCATCGCATTTACGCTTTTAGTGCTCCTGGCGAGATGTGGTTTCGGAAATGGAAAGGTCTCGCGCCCTTCTCCAGGGGCGATAATGGGGCATTTTGCATTTATTCTAAACACGTCACGCCATCCTCATGGGATTCAGGGGGAAAAAGAAAAAGTCCGTGAGGGCTCCCGCGCTGGCGGAGATCGCCACTACAGGGTCGGAGTGTCAGGGCCGGGGTAGGTCCCTGCGCAGATCCACCTGGCCCATTGTCAAACCGCTGCATATTGATGAGAGGGGGAGGGTTCAGGGGCAAGAGGATGCGGCGAAACCTTGTCGACCGCTCGCGTTCCTGAAGCCGCCGAACGGGTGCCGACGGACAGCGATGGCTTCAAAGATGGATAAATAGGAGCTTTGCTCTCGCCTGAGGGGACGTCTTGGTTTCCTCTACCCCACGGCTCTCTGACCGTTTTTCCTTGTCTATCAATTTCACTTTGTCCTTATCTCGTCTCTCGNTATTTTTTTTTTTTTTTTTTTTTTTTTTTTTTTTTTTTTTTTTTTTTTTTTTTTTTTTTTTTTTGTCCGTGGTAGCTGTCAACGCGGGTTTAACTTCAAACAGCAACAAGACCTCTTCACATTCATTAGCACAGGATGACCTGCTCTTCCATACTTTTCAGGGGCGCCCTTGCCGGCGCCCTTTTTGCCCAAGCGGCGCTTGCCTACACGCAGGTCAACTACCCATCCCCATTCATGACCAAGAACATCGATCCCATCATCTTCCCGGGAGCGTACGACAAGTCGCACCTGCACAGCTTCTTCGGCGCCGACGGAGTAACCGCCAACACCAAGAAGAGCGAGGAGCTGCAGAAGTCGTGCACCAACGCCGACAACCCCAACGACCTGTCCGTCTACTGGGTGCCCACGCTCCTCTACACCAAGGACGCGGGGAAGACGTACGAGCCCGTGCCCGTCTCCCGCTTCACCGCCTACTACAACCTGGGCGAGGACCCCGCCGAGGTCGCCATCCCGCAGAACCTGACGATGGTCGCGGGTGACGCCCAGGCCAAGACGGCGGCCGAGATGCCCGCGGGCGCAAAAGTCCAGTGGATGTGCGAGTCGGAGAAGCAAGGGTTCCCCGCCGATCGCAACGGGTGGCCCTCCAAGACGTGCAGCACCCACCTGCAGACGCTGCTCTACTTCCCGCAGTGCGTGAACGTGGAGACGCTCAAGACGGCGTATAAAGACCGGTCCCACGGCACCCAGAACTGGTGCCCCAAGGACATGAAGAGGATGCCGCAGCTCCGCTTCAGCATCCGCTACGACCTGCGCCGCGTCCTGCCCCAGGGCTGGAACGGCGAGGCGCCCCTGCGCCAGGCCTGCGGGCCGAACATCTACTGCTCGCACGGCGACTTCATCAACGGCTGGACGCCTAAGGCCGCCGAGAACATGATCGCCACCACGAAGGACAAGCGGAAATACTCCGCCGTCGACGGCGAGCGCGGCAAGGCCGGCGAGAAGCAGACGTGCAAGCAGAAGGACGCGGACCCCGGGCACGGCACCAGCGACTATGCCCAGAGCGTAAAGGTCATGACCAAGCGCTCCGTCGAGGCAGCGGGTTGGACTTCGCGGAGCAGGATACTCAAGATTTAAGCGTGTTTTTTAAGTTTTTAAAAGCGTGGCCATGTGTCCGCATTGCTACAGATAAATACCCAACTTCCATTTGACGTTCATGTGCTTTGACCCCTTTCTGCGCCGTCTCCGTACGTCGAATAAGCGACGTTGTGGAGACCTCGGCTCCCTCGACCTGGCTATATTCCCAGGAAGAAGACTCCCTCCTCCAGCTCCTGTGATGATGGGACACCGAGAGAACGGCACAACTCTTCCATTCTTTAAAGCAAAGTCCAGATCCAAAGCAGAGCGCCTCCAGGCAGAGTAGCAGGGTTCGGCAGTGGGTTTCACAGAGCATCACACGAGCCAGCATGAATAGGTAATAAAAAAAAGACACAACTCCCGTCCAACGCCGTGCACACAAACTGCACAATTCCAGACACCACACAGCGCCTAGACAGCCCCGTTGTACGGCACACGGCCACCTAACAAAACAGGCTCAGGAGGCGTCCAGTCGATATCATCAGGCAGCCCGATAATAGGCACGCCCTCGGTGCCGGGGCGGTTGGGGAACGCCCACTCCAGACTCCTGTCGCCGCCACCCATGATGCGGCTGCCGCCCGCGAGGTCCAGGCGCGCGAGCGTGCGCTTGTCGACAATGGCCCCGGACACGATCTTGCCCGTGCAGGCGCCGCCCGACGGCCAGCCGCCCGGGAACAGGACCTTGTCCAGCCGGGCGCGCAGGTGGTTCAGCTGCGTCGCGACCCGCTCGCGCCACGGCGTGTAGGTGGCCAGCCCCCGCGTGATGTCGGCGACGGCCCAGTGGCCCGTCTCGGCGAAGTTCTCGATTTGCTGTGTGCTCTTGCGTGTCAGCTGAAACCTCGCGGACCACGCGTTCCAGAAACGGCGGCATCAGCAAGATACCTAGACAGAGATATGCGCTTACGTTGATCTGAGCATACTCGGTTATGACATGGCTGTCCTTGTCATAGGCGCTCCACCAGGTGTTCCACTGCGAGTAGCGGCCATTGACCTCGTTCTGAAAAGCCGCAATGTCGATACCGTGGAACCCCTCGTGGATGATGACGGGTTGGTGGAACCACTGCGAGACGATCACGGCCGGCGTGGCAGGTGCGTAGCCCGCGACGCCCACGAGCGAGTCGTCCGGGACGATGAGCACGTTGGACATGTACGACCGTATACCGATGGGACTCTTGGAAAATGCCCGGAAGATGTCGTCCCACGACTTTTGGGAGCCCTTGTGGCGGCTCACGGCATTGGGGTACGGGCAATCGGAGAAGAAAACGTTTTTTGTCTCCACGTCCCAAATGCTGTAGTTGAAGGTGGGGGTTTTGTAGTAGAGAGACAGGAACTAAGGGTGGTGTCAGTCTAGTCGTTTCCCGTAGCCCCCTGAATTCCGCAAGGACGTGTAGCAAAGCAGCTCCGCAAGTCTCGGTGGACGCCTTACAACTTCCGGGATATAATTGTTATCCCAATCCTCAGACCTGTACGAGTGCTCCGGGAGGTCGGCCTCCATGTCGCGGGCCTGACGCCACCACACGTCGGCGTCCGCTAGTTCGGGACTGGCCAGCCAGGGCTTGTTGAGCTGGGCCACGGCTGAACACGTGAGGGACGCAACGGCGACAAGGCCGGCGACGGATGGGGAGAAACGCATGGTGTTGGGTATTGAGTGAATGCTTTCTTTTAGAAAAAGGAAACACGCGTCCTGTGCTTCCGGGACAAGAAAAACGAGTCCAACGGAGCAGGATGCTGCGGCTTATATAGGAGTCCTCGACAGCATCTCGGGACCACCGGTAAAGCTGGCGAGGCCGGAACCGACAGGCAAAGATGCGCCCCTAAGATTACCCAGACGCAAAGAAGCGGGGAGCATCCGCGCGAGCTGCGCCTTTGCCACGATCCATTAGGGATAATATGGCGCGCTGCCAAGCACCACGAGGCTAACAGCAGAACCAACAAGTGCTCGGCACATGAAGGACCCAACTCTCCCAGGGTTCTATGGCTCCTATTGTGTACGTTGAATGAAAAGGGCGGGCGGTAACCTGTCCCGGGTGGTAGCAGCGCCAGGGCGCTAGGATACATGTCACTTGACGAGGACGGGGAGCGGTTAGGGGGGTGTTTGGTGTGTTGCGATGGAGAGCCATTTCTCAAAGTCGGGCTGCGGCAGCAAAGGTTGCAGAGACGCGTCGAGGGCGATGTGGCGACTGGACAAGAGGACGCTATTGTGTGATATCAAGTGATGAATGGCCCAGATGGGACCTGCCCGATGCAGTTGACCAAGAGGATGGAATGCCCCTCGAGCGTCGCATCGCCTCTGAACGCCTCCACAGGCGGGTGTCGACTGTTGGCCTTAGCGTACCTGCAGATACTACCTGCTCCAACAAAATCGGAGAAAGCGGGACACAAATGATCGAGAACTGGGCGCTGAGCAAAGGCGGTCGCCTGGAATAGGCTTGACTGCTCTCCGTCATCGATTGCAAATGGCCATGCTACCACACTAGGCAGGCAGAGGTACCTATAGGGAATACCGCGCATCTCGTTGTGATGTCACATCTGAGATAACGTTGTCGGTTTAACAGGGGGCGGGGGTTGCATGGGAAATGGCGTCCATATCAGCCGGCCTGGCCGTGTTGAGGGAAGTGACGCGGGGGTGTACCGAGCTCCGCCGTCCTTATAGGCGCCGCTGCAGGCCAGCCGGAGTGAGGATGCCACGAGCGCTTGGGACTTGAAGTGCATGGGGCAGTGGATGGGAACTATGAGAGCTCAGAGACTGTGGCAGGCAGGACAATGACCAGAAGTAAGTCTTCTGCTATGGTTTTGGCGTCAGCGCTGTGTCGTGGTGGGAAAATAATACAACGAAACATGGTAGTTTATCCGGCGCCGTTATGCCGGGCCGGCAATTCCGAGGAGCTGAGGCTGAGTACAGTACCTGGTCTAGGAGGTCACGTGCCGCCACCGTCGCAAATTGACAAGCGGCACGTGACACGCCTCATCTGAGGATGTCTCTTCAGCCATTCACCCCACCAGCACTATAGCCTGAAACGGACCGGCAAGCCATCATCATTCAAAGACCGTGTCGGTCATCGGGCGGCGAACTGTGCCGGCACGGCTAGTCTCAACCGCGCGGTCGATGACAGTTAGAACGTCGGTTCTAGTAATCTCAGCGTCCGCCCCTTGTCTGTGCATAAACACACTCGCGCGACGGGTGATCAGGGCGTGGGAAAGGGAATTCTCAATTGTCACGATGCCATTGAAACGTGCTCAATGACCACAGGGCTGAAAGGATCATGCGGAGAGACGGAGTCTTGGGAAGCTTGTTTGTCGGGAGCTGCAGCGATCGTAAGCTACAGCCGATGCTGTTTTCCTTGGTATTTCTTGGGTGCAGCAGAAGCGCGGGAGGGAGCATGTTCTGTCCCCCAAAACCCGCATGGAAAAAAGGGCGGGAAAGCAAGGCGCAGTGAGCATGACGAAAGGACACGACTGCCAAGACCGCTGGACATTGGCTGGACCGCCAGAAGGAATGCACAGCCCCCTGCGCTGCCGAGGAGACCCTAGCCGGGCGGGAAAATGCTTGGTTTCTTGGCCTCTGGTTGGCCCGTCGCACCCCCGCCCACCATGCTTTTGTCGCGCCAGCCAAGGCGCCTGGAGGGAGGCCTGGGTCTGCTCAACTTTCTTGTTTGTCGACCGCGAGAGGATCTTCTCCATCTCACTCTCTCCAGCCACCAGCCTCCAACAGTCCAACTGCAGTCAATCGCTCTAATCTCCAGTTGAACTCCCACGGCTCCCCGACTCCTCCACGGTCGATCCGAGGGGTCACTCGAAATCCCAGTCATTGCTATATAATCTTCGACCAGCGGCTCCCTTTCCAGCGCGGCCCACTCGCGCGCTCCCGCCCGACAATCGTTCTTGCGTTTTTGCTTTCGTTCCCGCATCGCTTTGCTGTCTCTCGCTCCCAGACCCTATCGCCATGGGTCGCTCAAGGTTATCACAAGGCGCCGCGGCAGCGCTGCTTATCGCGGCGTCGCTCCAGACCGCGAGTGCTCAGTATTACAAGATAGATACGGTTGGTACGTCTCGAAACGAACCAGGGCCGCCGCACTTCTCCCCCGCTCAAGGAGATTCCAGAAACAAGCAGGCTGACACGAATCTCTGTGCGCGCCCGACAGATGCAATCAAGCAATCAGCCAAGACGCTAGCGTACGACATGATGCTTATGTACCCCGGAAACAAGACCGGCCAAGAGCCCGGCATCCTGCCGGGGCCTCCGACCGAGAACAAGGGAGATTACTACTGGTGGCAGGGAGGTGCGCTCATGGGCACCATGATCGACTACTGGCACCTGACGGGCGACACAGAATACAACAAGATCATCACCGAGGGCATTCTAAACCAGGTCGGCGAGGGCCGAGACTTCCAGCCTGCTAAGCACAGGGCTTCTCTCGGCAACGACGACCAGGGCTTTTGGGGCATGACGGCCATGCTGGCCGCCGAGAACAAATTCCCAGACCCTCCCAAGGACCAGCCACAGTGGTTGGCGCTCGCCCAGGCCGTGTGGACGACACAGGCCGCGCCAGAACGTCACGACAACACGTGCAACGGAGGCATGCGTTGGCAGGTCCCTCCGACCAATGCGGGATACGACTACAAGAACAGTAAGTTCTGAAGCATCCTATTCGATGCCCCTTTTTGAAGCATGGCAGTGCTGACCCCTTGGCCGCTTTCCACCACCAGCCATCGCCAACGGCTGCTTCTTCAACATCGGCGCCCGCCTGGCCAGGTACACGGGCAACAAAACCTACGCCGAGCATGCCGAGAAGACGTTCGATTGGCTTTGGGCGGTCAATTATATCGATCACGAGAACTACAAGGTCTACGATGGTGGCCACGTCAACAACAACTGCACAGACATCCACAAGGCCCAGTTCTCGTACAACATCGCCGTCCTCCTCCAGGGCTGTGCCTTTATGTACAACTTCGTGCGTTGCTCTAATCCTGGCTGCTACCCCACCTTATTGCTTCGTGTTGCCACCAGATAACAGAACGCATTTTGCTGACGATGTCCGTGGCCTCCAACCAGACCGACGGAGGCGCAATCTGGAAAGACAGGGTCGAGAAGCTTACCGATTCCATTTTCCGCGATTTCTTCGCCGACGGCGCTGCCTACGAACTGCCCTGTGAGCAGAAGAAGGGCGGCTGCACGGCTGACATGCTGTCTTTCAAGGGCTACGTGCACCGTTGGCTCGCTGTCGCCTCGCAGGTGGCGCCCTTCATCGCCCCAAAGATCCGCCCCGTCCTCCGCAAGTCGGCCGAGATGGCTGTCAAGCAGTGCACCGGCGGCCCTACCGGCCGCGCCTGCGGCTTCTACTGGACCGGCGGCGAGTACATCGACCCTGCCATCGACAAGACCTCGGGCGCCGGTGAGCGCATGAACGTCCTCGCCGCCGTCAGCTCGCTGCTGATCGACCAGACGCCCGCCCCCGTCACCAACTCGACCGGCGGCACCAGCGCCGGAGATCCTCTTGCCGGGACGATCCCATCCAAAGACCGCACCTTCAAGGAGATCACGACGGCCGACCGCGCTGGCGCCGGCATCCTGACCATGCTGCTGCTGGGCTCCGCCACGGGCACCTTTGGATGGATGAGCTGGGATCGCTGAGCTACTGGGCACATATCTCATGTCTTCGCTTTGTATTTGGAGTTTGGGATTTGCTTGTCTCCTCGCCTCGCGTTTTCTTGTCGTATTTCCTTCGTAATTTGCACCTGTCTATCACTTGATACCAGGCGCACCATCCGATTAGCTTTCTCCCCCACGTCTGTTAGTCTAGCAGCACAATACAGAAGGCATGGGCAACCACATGTTAAAACAGGCGTGTGCCTTGGCAGTCATCATCTAGCATTTGCTTTCAAGCATCGTCACGGTCTCTTTTTCCGCGTGTCACATGTGTTTAGTTTCGGCTCTGGTGTGTTTCCGCGCATCCACGCTGGAAATTATTGGACGGTCGGTCAGGATCCTTCCTTCTTTCTCCCTAATTTGTCGTTTTTGGGAATTGTAAGTCCGGGGCGACCACATGGTCTGGATCGTATCTAGAGTCGCAGGGACAGCGAGATTAATCATTAATTCAATGTTGCCGTGTGGCTGATGCCTTCGGCTCTCGACTTGGCTCTCGACTTGGCCCTCCGTCTTTCCGTTCGTTACAACGTGATCTTCAGATGAAAACCTTCCCATGTCCGGTGTCGGCCAAGTCTAGACGGGACGGCAGCCCACGCCTGTGTTATTTTGGCATCGACCCTCGAGCGCCGAGCGGTTCACCCCGGGGAAAGATGCCTAGCAGACATGGCTTAATCCGACATCCACAGCTGAGGCCAACAAACCCTCCGACCAAACCACATTACCACACCACCAAGCCAACTGCAAGCAATCCAATACCAATCTCACCAAGACAAACGACGCAACAACCCTCGACTCTCACACTAAGTTCGCGATCAGCGGGTGCGTTTCTCGCCTTCATTGAACTAAAAACGGGACACCTATCGGCTCTTGGTCCTTACGAGGATCATTTCGATTTCCTATGTTGCCCAAACCACCGGCTGTGGAGAACTGGCAGGGACTGTGATTTACGGGACAATAAACAAAAGAGCATGACGGACGCCGCCGGCTCAGACTTTGAGTACGCCAGCTCCTTCATTGGACGCCATCCAGACGCCTTCGAGTGGATTCATACGCGTGCGCAGTTCGCCCCGGTCAAGGAGCATCTCCTCGGCTTCCTGGCTGCCTGCTGCAAGTGCCTGCCGCACGACATATCCCCGGAATCCCTTCTTAGCACGGGACCTGTCCGGCCGGAGCCGCGGCTCTAGACGGTGCTGGAGCTCAGCGGCTTCGGCAGCCCCTCCGCTGTGGCCGCAGAGGCCCTATATCGCGTGGCCGCCGAGGACATCACCTAGATCATCACCGCATCGAGACCCCATGTTAAACGCACCAACATAGAAGGACACCTCACTACTCTAACCCCTACGTGCCATTTGGGAGGACGATAGCCGGCTCTTCATACCACGGCCGACGGTCCGGACGAGCTCGAACGGCCGATACAGACCCAAACTCAGGTCGGCCAGCTTATTTCCAACAAGGTGCGTGGCATGATAGGCGAGTCTCGGTGCTTGCGCTAGCTCGAGGTCTACCAACCCTGGGCCAACAGGTTCGAAGACGTCGTGGGGAACACCACGAGGTCATCGAGCAGCAGTACAGGGAGTGAATCGCTATCACAGACTCGGTCAAGGACACGGTGCTGATTCGGGCAAACTCTGTGTCGAGCCGCGCATGTTCACCTACCCCGTGGACAGACAGCGGAGCCAGGACAACGTCGAGGCGATGCGTCAGGTTGGGAGGCATCTTAGACGCCTCTCGTGACGCCATCGACCGGATTACGGACTGATGCGCTGGCAATCTCCAAGGAATGGCCGTCAAGGAGCTTCTCTCGCACCCACGCATTCTGCAAAGCACCCCCCGCCTGGCTGGAGCCTGCCTCTGCTATCGGTGGTCAAAAGAAGGACGACAAGGTCGCCACTGCTGCTTGGGACGACGACTTTGAAGAGCTGTGCAAGCCACTGTCTACATTTTACCTTGTATTCTTCAGCATACAGGACATCCTCTCTCCATGGCGGTAGATGAAAAGGAGGAAACGCCATCACCACAAGAAACAGCCTCACACCAGCAGCAGCAGCAGCAGCAGCAGCAGCAGCAGCAGCAGCGGCCTGCGGCGTTCGAGGTAGACGAGCGGGCACTAAAAGTGCTCCGCACGCTCTCCCACAGCCCCCCAACGCGTCCCCGACCCCGGGCGAATTGCCCTGGACCCGATTTCCTGCACGCCATGGGCTCCATCGACTGTTTGGCCGAGAAGCTGTACGGCCCCGTGTGGCAGGTTCGGCCGACCGCCGGGCTGGCGCTGGCGGACGTGGAGCGGCGCGTCCAGTTCCACGAGCCGCACCCGCACGCAAAGATACCCTTTAGGCACGCGCGGCGGCACGGCCAGAGACCGGGGCGGACGTATGGGTGGCACGAGGGCATGTTTGTGCCCAAGGCTGATGATGAGTGGTAAGTAAGGTTCTGTACTAGACTGCGTTCCTTATTTTTCTTTTTCTTTTCTTTTTTTTTCCTTGGCCTCTGCCTATTCTTCTTTCCCATGCGATACTCCCGTACTAATGAGAGCCAACTCAGACTTACCGCCACGCGCCGCAAGTCGGCTTTCTATTCCGCAAGACCACTATCACAATCCATTATCTTTTGGTCCTTCGATGTCGGCTCCTCCCATAAGATCCTCCGGCTAGTCAAAACTCTCCCATAACGACATCGCCCTCCAAGCCACGCCCACGCCCGCCCACTTAAACTTGCCCTGTCCGCCTCCATGACACTCGTAGCAGATAATCTCGCCGGCCACATTCTCGGGAAAGCAACCGGGAGGCCCTCATCTGAGCGGGCCATTATTGCAATGTAGAGGCGCGTGCAGTACACCGATGGGCTTGGTCTATCTCCAAGGAGCTATAGAGAAACGCTCCACAGGGTAGGAGGTCTCCGGCTCTTGGTCGAGTATCGCTGGAGGTATTCTGTCCTTCGCAACAAGGTGTCGTCGCGTGAACAGCTATGCCGCCTCCTAGGAGACGCACCTCGGCCAAACGGCTCATGGCGGAGGGAGGCCTGTGGCGTGGCCTGGGCGGTGAAGCCAAACCATGCTGCCGTGAAGTTTTAGTTAGAGAGTGGACACATAGAATGTACTTGAGGCCATGAGGCTCACCTTTTGGTTCTTGGCTCACGACCATGGCCGTTACGCTGGCCCTGATTGTTCATCCTCCTGGTGCTGGAAGAGAGAGCTTGAAAGTGTTAGTTTCAGTGTCTAAAGTATCGCTGGTCGGGATGGGCACTAACGAGGTTGGAGAGGCTACCCATGCCGGCAACCGGCCGCTGTCGAAGAGACGTGGAGATCTTTTTTTTTTTTTTTAGTGAATGAAGTTGGAGGCTCGCAGGCTTCTGGCAGCCAGGAACAAGAGAACCTCAGCAAACCGCCTTGTCAAGGGACAACTGAGAGCTGCCCTAAGCTTCTACTGAGGCATGAGGCCTTGTGGGGGTGCTTGAATGGGCGTTCTAAGATGCACCCTCTCCGGAGCTTGCGGTTGGGACATGGCCGGCGCACGCGCACCGTCTCCGTCTCCACACTGGCCATCGGGGGCGGGCGTTTCCACGGCAGGCACGAGGAGAGGCCTGCTGGGTCTACTTTTTATGGTGGGCCTGGTTCCCGGCTACGTAGAAAGTCTCTCGCAGCCGATAACACTCCACCAAACACTTCGCCATGAAGACATCACAATGCCGAACTCAACTAACAATTATCACCGCTCCCTGCGGGTAGGCCCTCTTTCGCCTAGATTTCCCGACTTTACTTTCCGTGGATCGCGGACGTTCCTGTAAGTTTGCATTGGGATGGAACTGTCTCCGTCTATCCCCTCCTATCTGCCTACCCCAAATGCCAAATCTCGCACAACCCGTCCCTACCCGTCTTATAGAAGGAGGTCCCTATTGCAGAGTAAAGGTGCATGCAGTAAACCGTTTAACTTGATTACTATGTTTAAATAAACTGTAGGGAAATGCTGTCGAGGGTGGGAGACCCTCGGCTCTGTATATGCAGGTGCTTGGCAACGGTGGAGCACACCTTGCCGTCTCCAAATGCTTTGCAACAAATTGCAAAGCACCCGGGGCGACGGCGAGGGTCATGATACTTGTCCCTGCCCGTGGGTCCCGGCAGGACCTGCTCCTTTGCGACAGGGTCCTAGTTTTATTTTATGTTCCAACCGCTTATTAAGACTAGTTAGCCGGCTGTTCGTACACGACCCCGTCCACCGCCGTCGTCAGAGTGCCTTTTGCGTTGAAGATATTGGCCAAGGCATCGATTTTGAGGTGGAAACCGCCCGCACTCGTCATCTTTGTTGCATTCACAACACCAGTCTGGACGACATTCGACGACCAGTCGACCATGTTGTTCCAAACATCTGGGAGCAGGATTTGGACCGAGACCCGCTCGCGGCCGTTCAGGACGTAACCGGGCTGGTCAGAATAGTTGGTGTAGGCGACAGACACGGCTTCAATACCGGTCCAGGACGTCGAGCCTGGAGTGAGAGTGACGCTGGCGAACCCGGACACCTGGCCCCGGATGGAGTAATTTCCGGGAGGCACCATAGATCGGGTTGGGGCGGTGGCGCCAGCGGGGAACGGCAAGGCCCAAGGAATGAACTCGGGAACGTCAAAGACCTTTGCGGGCGGCTTGGGCTTCCGGTCCGTGAGGTGGGCGAGCATGAGCCGGTATTCCCGGCCGCCCTGGGCGGTCGAGAGCGGGCAGGGCAGGGGGTTGACACTGCCGCAAGCAGGCGGGACCACCAAGGTCTGCCAGTAAGTGATGCGCGTGCCGTCGGAGAAGCGGCGGTCCCCGTTGTTGCGCGTCGACGACGCGGCGGTGACGGCTACGATGCCAACCAGGGGTGGCACCCAGCGCATGGCAGCCATGAACACCTGGCGACCGGATTGCGCGGGTATCCATGGTGACGAACCACTCGTCGTCGTGCGAGAAGGCGATGGGGTCGGCGTACTCAGGGTGGCTGGTGAGGCGCCGCACCGTACCGGTCACGACGTGAACGGCAAAGAGGTCGATATTGCTCGACTCCCACGAGGGCCCGATGTAGAGGATCTCATCGCCCGAGCCGCTGAAACCGCGAAGCTCGCCCACAGTGACGGCGCCGTGGTTGATGTGCATTCTCACCACCGTCGGCTTCTATGAGCTCCTTGCCGGACTTGTCAACCAGCACACTCACGTTGACGAGCTCGTAGCGAGGGGCGAGAGGCTCCCCCACGGTTGGATTGGGATCGAACTCGAGGCAGCCAAAGTAGGAGAACTGGTTGCCGTCGCTGGTGAATGAACTCCAGCCGATGTGCACGTCGTCGGGGTGCAGGCGCAACTCACGCGGCCTGCCGCCCGGCCCGGTCCCATCCGCCGTGGTCGCCCAGTGTGTCGGGTAGATATGGGTGCGGTTCGGGGCGCACGCGTCGCTGGCCAGGTCGGCTCCGCCGCAGTCGAGGATGTTGAGGCCCCCATAGAGCCTTCGTCCCGTCGCGAAACACATGGGGGTAGTCTCGCAAGCGATCCGGCGAGATAGCATTCCCGGCGGGGACTCCGCAGCTGAGGCACCTCCACGGATCCCCGTTGGAGAAATTGGTGCCGTCAGCTTTGACGAGGATCAGGTGCTCGCCCGTGTAGATGCTCGCCGGGTCGGGGGCCGCCGGAGCGCCGACATATTCGACATTGATAATCACGTTCTTGCCGTCCGGGGTGAAGTCGCCCGCCTGGAAGTTGCCGACGGCTGTGCTGATGCAGCGAGTGCGCCGAGGCTCGGTGCGGCCGGCGGGAGGGGAAGCTCAACCACACCAATCGGCTCCGGCTTAGGAGGAGGCGGAATAGCAGTCGATTCAAGACCAGAGACGACGGCGCTGAAGGCCAAAACGAGCTCTATAAGGCGGGCCATGGTAAAGTAAACAATGTTATCGCCTTACACCCGGGGGTCGCTGAGATGCTGGACGAGCCAGGCGGCTAGAGAGATCATGATCCGGCACATCCAGTCTTATAATTACTCGGTCAAGCAGCTTTAAGAATTTTCTGCCGTGGCGTCGCCTTCCACGATTGTAATCATTACGAAGCCGACTTCGTCAATCATCACGATGCGAAGTGATTAGCGAAAGCGCGAATACGAATATGCAACGCGAAGCTCCCAGGTCGACCATACCGCATTAACGTCAATTTCGGGATGATCTCCTCGGCGGGGAAAAGCGGTGCTTGAATCCGAGGTTCATGGCGCTCGGCCCATGTCGGCTATGGCCTGGACCCGGCCCGGCTGTTGGAGCCGGAGGAGTCGGTGTCGGAAAACCCGTTCGCAAAACTTTCCCGCAAAGCCCTAGTTTAAGGGATGGTGCATACTAACGATGAGAGTCAGGAGGCATTGGCATCGTTAGCCTCGCCGGGTCGTCTTCTACCGGTCGCAACAGACAGGGGTGTGGGAGAGTATATTCACCACTTTGTTTTGGTGACATGGTCGGCTGCTAACCGCCACGTTGTATCGGCGGGCGCGAGAGGCTGCTGCGGGGGATCGGCAGGTTGGGCAGAAGCGACCGCTTCGGGGCAAGCGGGAGTCGGCGCCCCGCGCCCGGTCATCGATCTAGGCACCAGTCGGTCCGAAACGTCCTCGGCGGGTTCTCAAGGGCGTAGTGGAAGCGTGCCTCGTATTTACGCGAAAGACCTCGCGTTTATACGAGTGCCAGTACTACCCCGCGCGACACCGTGCGGCCACGTGAAGCAGCGCTCTGTCGTGTCGCGCCGCGGTGCATGCATAAAATTTCCGCCGAGATTACGGTCGAATATTTCGGACACGCCCGTGTTCGATCGTGAGGAAGAGGGGCAGTGAAGACGGACGAGTCTGGGTACACTCTCACCATCCCAGCTCTGGTCGCGTCCCAAGCAACGATGTATTTTGATGGCTACGTGAGCTACAGCACCGAGTTTTCGAACCTGAAAGGACGTCCGGGTTCGCTCACGACTTCAACCTCGGCCTGGGCGGAAACGGGCTCGAGCGGATGGCAAACCCTGCTGGACACGGTACCCTTGACCTGCGAGGCTCTCGGCGGTGGGAAGCCTATCTCCAGAGCCATGGGAACGAGCCAGACACGTATACGGATTCGGAAGGCTCCACGGGGTCGTCCCAGCGGAAGTGAGCGCCTATGTGCGGCAATGGCATGGTGGCACGCGGAACCATCAAGTCGTTGCTTGAGGAGCATTGCCCCGAACTGGAAACCACTAAATGACACGGCTATCTAGCGCCTTCCCTGGCAGGAACTGCTTCCCGCCTGAAAGGTCCCTGAAGCATGGGCAGCAGGCTTCGGCTCGCGTTTCCTCGTAACCCTCGTGTCCCTCGCGTTACCACTGAACTTAGCTCGCATGAGCTTTGCGAGCAAGACTGGCCGAAACCGACAACCCCTTGGACGCCAAGCACAAAGAGGAGGGCTGCTAGCTTAAAAAAAAGTAGGGGCTGGCAATAGTAAAACAGTGAAAAGAAGAATAAAGAATAAGAAACGATTCCCAGAAACCTTTTGACCGTAATTGCAAAACAAGTGCTGATCGTCAGACTCTCGGTCTCAGCAGGGTCCAAACGCCAAAGCCGGGTATCATAACAAGGATGGGGGCGCCCCTGTAATCATGGCGGGTTTGCTTTTATGGCCCAGAAACCCAACACGCCAGATAAGAAAACACAAACAGTAATACAAGGCGTAGGAGGAAGGTCGGAAAAAAAAAGGGGAAAGGAAATGAAAAGGGGAAGGCCGTTGCTGCTTGGACTGATATGCCCACAACCGAGAGTAGGATCCGACGGACAACAAGAGTCGTCAGGATCGCGTCCTGCCCCGAAAGGGAGGAGCCGCAAGAACAACATGCTGGCTGGCAGGGGACTTATACGGCGGCTGTGCAGCGAGGCGCCTCGGGAATTGGAAAGCATCAAATGGACAAAAGAAAAGAAAAGCGCGGTGGCAGCGCGCGTGCGTGTGGTTCAGAGAAGCCAATGCTCCTTACTGGGCCCTCACGGCAGCAGCCCTCTCCGAAGAATCTCTCATGACGACCCAGCCGCTGCTGCTCTTGCCGTCATCCTCATCACTGAGATCCGAGTCGTAGACCAGATCCGGGTAGCCGGACGCGTCAGGGACCTCGACGAAACCGAGGTCGTCGGCAAGACCGTCGTCGTGGTCGTAGACGAACTCGTCTGCGTCGGGAGCGATGTCGTAGTTGTCGATGCCGTCGTCGTCGTCGTCCTCGGCGGGGTCACCGCGGTCGGCGCGGATGCGGATGGGGAAGCCGCCGCCGTACAGGGGGCGCTCCAGGGCCGGGGGCGCCTTAAGCCTCCGGTGGTGGGCACGCGTGCGCTGGGCGCGCACGTTCAACGTGTACGGGTGGTTGTCGCCGCCGCTGGAAGCCAGGGCGTCGAAGCCAAAGGCGGCGCCGCGCAGGTGCTCGTCGTCGTAGAGGAGGCCGAGCTCGTAGAGCTCGGCGACGTCCTCGGCCTCGACGGCCTCGAAGTCGTCGGCGTTGTACTCGGTATTGTTGTCGACGCCGACGGCCCTGCTGTCGTTGCTGCCACGCTGGCGAGTGGTGCTGGTGCCCAGCGCGAGGAAGGCCTCCTGCCGCTCCAGGGAGGGAGGGCGGCGGGTTGTTGTTCGGCCGCCCTCGGCTGCGGTGTTGCGATTGTTGTTCTCGTCGTCGCCGTCGCTGCTATTGCGAGAGCGGTCGCGGCGTGGCGACTGCACGCGGGCATCCGGCGTGAGACGCGGCATGATGAGCTCGGCGCCCTCGTTAACGTACGACGTCCAGGCCAGACGGCTCCTCGGACTCCTTCTAGGAGAGCTCACGGGGAGCGACTGGGCGCTGTTGTCGTTCTCGCCGGGGTTGCCGTGGCTGTGCAGCCAATGTGCGGCGTCGAGGGCGCCGTTGTTGCCGGGTCGGTCCCTCAGCCTGTAACGCACATCCTCGCGGATGACGTTAAGAGGAGGACCGAGCGATCGGCGGTCGCTGTGGTCTTGCCGCTTGGACGAGCTGCGGAGCGAGGAGCCCGGCGACGACTCCTGCTTGTCGTCTTTGTTGTCGGACATTGTGTCCGTGCAATTGTACAACGCTAGACCCATTGTCAGGAATGGTTGGATCAAGGGAGGGAAGAGGAGGGTTTTCTGAGGAATGTGTTGGTAGTGTGGATGGGTCACAAAGAAGCGCCGCCGGGATGGGCGAGAGAGGATAATCGGAGATGTTGGGGTGTGCAAAAATGATGATGGGAGATAGGTAAGTGATAGTACCTTGATGGTTGATGACGAAAGTCGATGCTTGGAGACCACCTGGTAGGTTTGAGGTGCAAGAGACAAATCCGTGTTTCTTATATCAACTTGCACGGGCCCACATTCAATTCTTTTCACGGCTGTGTGCGAGAAAGAAACATCAAGGCAGTGGCCAGTCACGGCTTGGCCGATTTGGGAACGCTGTTGGCCTTTGTTTGGCTGTCGCGCGCGGCTTTACGCGGGATTGGTTGGCCAGCCCACCCGACTGGACGTTTGACGCGATCTGAGTCACTGTGAGCGAGGTGTGGTTTGTTGGCCCGGCTTACTGGAGACCCAAAGTGGCGAAGGAAGCACTGCCGTCTTGACCTTTTGTTCTGGCCCGGCGGCTATTGTTAGTGTGGACCTCGTCTGCCTGCTGGAATAGTTGTTGATGGGCCTCGAGACCCTAGTGTGTGCTGTCGAGAACGCCAAGCGAGGTGCCTCGGTGCCTGCATAGGAGTGTGCAGGTGCTCCAGAGGCCGGTCTAATGGAATCGATGGTGCCGCATGCTGCCTGCAGCTAGGCCAGGAAGCTGACCACCCCCTCGGTTTTCGGTTTCGCCACACCTAGTCCCGACGACACGGATGCCATTCGATGGAAGCCTTGAATACCCGCCCTCTCCCCACGCAATCACGTAAAAATAGCTAGAGCCACGGAGTTATGCAATAAGAATTGGGCATTCCTTTCACGCGGAACTTTGTGCTGCGGCTGTGTGCGGCATGTCCCTTGGTGAATCACAACCGCACCTTGGGCCGTCTTAGACCATCACCAGACTTGATGCCCCACAATTCTATGGATCCCAAGGGCTGTAAATCTGCCCTTCTGCGGCCCAACGGCCAAGAGTCGAATGATGGATCATGGATCAGCCACGAGTGAATGACAAACGAGCAGGGAAAGAAGCTCAATTCCCAGGAACTCGACAGGCAAAAATCAATTGGTTATATCATCAAAGTTCCAAATATCCCAAAATCTCCTCCACCAAAACATCCAGTCCACCCCGTCACGGCTCCAGCCTCTTGTTCGCAAACCCAACCCTCATCCTCCCCAGATCAAACACGACAAACTGCGCCTTGAGCAGTATATCGCCCAGGATGCTGATCCCAATGCCCTCGGACGACTGGATACCGCCATAGCACATGGTCGGGCCGACGTAGCCATAGTTGATATAGCGGCCCGGCACCAGTCCGCGGTAGTTCCCGATCCCGAACAGGAAATCGGGCAGCCTGGCGTCGCAGGGGAACACAAACGCGGCGTAGTCGGCATCGTACCGCGTGCCGGGGACCTTGGCGTAGTACGCCCGCACGATGGCGTCGGGCAGCAGCAGCAGCGTCGTGCCCGTGTCGACGATGGCGCGCCAGGGCCGGCGGCGGTACGCGTCGCGCGCGAGCTGGTAGCCGTCCACGTCGATTTCCCAGTAGATGGACGACCTGCTCGCCGCCGCGTACGCGATCCCGCCGCTGTACTCGGCCCTGTTGACGTAGCCAAAGTTGAAGTTGCCCGGTTTGCCCTTTTTCAGGTTGGCCGTGAAGAGCGGCTCCCGCAAGGAGGGACGGATGTTGTCCATGAAGGTCTTGGCCGGCGTCGGTCGCACCGTCGAGCCGCTAGACATGCCCATGCCCATGATGCCCGAGATGTAGACGTCGCGCGTGAACATGTCCGAGACCCACTGCGCACCCTGCACCGTCTGCCGCGCGAACGACGCCCGCCCCAGGCTGACCTTGTCCCGGTACACGATCCCGCCCGCGCCGGACCCGTCGCCGTAGCCGATGCTCCATGTTGTACGTGACACGCGCCGCGCCGTGCTGGACCTGCCGGGTCTGTAGATGGCCTGCGTTTTTCTCTGGCTCGACGATGTGTCGGCGCTCATGACCCAGCTGGGAAGCGGACATAGTGCGAGGAGTTAGTATCGCTCGCTGAAGAGTCGAGCCACAAGGGCCGACAGATAGAGGGGGTAACGCTTACAAATCGGCTGATCCGGTGTCAAGGACAACATTAAGAGTCTGCGGAGGCGTCCCCATCTGGACAGGGGTGATGTATTCAAGGTCGTAGCCTATAGGAGGCGGGCTGGAAGCCACCGTTCCCGTAACCGTTCCGGCGCCTAAACACGGATGGCCATGCGTCAGCAGCTCGACACGCGCAATCCGTTCAAACACCTGCGTGGCTGCGGTTCTTGGATTCTCGCACAACAGGTAGCCTGCCCGGAGCACGGCTGAGAACGGGGCAAACTAACGTTTGTCGACCGCACCGCCACCAAGGTTCACGTTCAATCTGATAGCTCTGCTTAGCTCCGGGGTGAGAGGCACATGGTACTTGGCATACGCCCTCAGCATTGCCTCAAGGCCGGCAGACGAGTTGCTGTTCTGGGCGTCGTTCCGGACGTAATTCTCGTTTCGGACCTGCACAAGCGAGAAGAAATCCCCGGATAGAGGCGGCTCTGCGGGCGCCCCGCTGCCGCCGCCGGGGAGCAACAGCAGCAGGGCCGCGAGGGGGAGCTGGGTTGGTGAGAAGCGCATGTCTGTTGAAGGATGCGTGGGATGCTATATCCAGAGTGTGGCATGTATGGGAACGCCAGAATACGAGACAGAAAAAAGGAAATAACGAGAGAAAAGAGAAAGGAACAAGGGCTACCGCACAAGTTGACGGCCGACTGAAGGAGCGACAGGAAGTAAAAAGGCAAAATCATGAGTCCCTAAACGAACGGCCTGGACTGGTCGGTGGTTGGCGAGGCTGATGATGTCGGACAAAGCGAGTCGGCCCAGACGCGCCGCCCCCGACCTTTTGTTGTTTCGGACAAAGGGAGTGATTTTGCGGCGGCACTTGATGCGATGTCTTGCTGGAATGGGCAATTCCAGCCTAACCTCCCCACCCCACTGCCATGTTCTTTAGTCGCGGTGCCTGTGGAAAGTGAGACAGTCACTCGGCACATTCCTGATGGCGACGCAGCCGACCCCGCCCGAGATTCCGCAGCCACACCACGCGATAGAAGGAGACAAGGCAAACATTGGAAGTACTGAAAGGTTGGAACCGCAGACAGATGGGAAATGCCACTGTCGGGCACGCAAAGAAGAGAAAGGGAAAGGGGTGGCAACTCGTGACGGCACCCTCGTTGAAGAGCCGAAACACCAAGCCTATTCCGGCCAGCCTTCGACCTCCTTCTGTCTCAAGGCCGACCATTATCTCCAAATCTCCTCATACTCCGTCCTGGTCAGTCTCATCATCTCCACATCGCTCCTGTCGCATCCCCATTCTTATCCTCCACGGCGTCTCCTGATTTTCGTCCTCGAGTCCGCTAGGTAGGAGCACGACCTGCCTTTTGCGACCAAAAGGACGTAGAGCCCAAGGCCTGGACTTCAGGCCAAGGACGGTTATTGATATGCTTAAGTTCAGCGGTATTCAGATTGGACAAGGTCCAATTTTCCACCAACGACATTACCCAACCTAAATGGCATCTGGCAAACTCGCGCCTCGACGAGTTTCTGCCTCAGAGCTAGGAAAAGGAAAGCAGAATACAGGGGAAAATATGAGGGCACCTCGTAAGAAGGAACTGAGGAAAAAGTGACGGCAGGGAATCACAGTAGGAAACAAATCCAAAAAGCATATAGGGAGTATACCGCAGGAGACGCGATAAAACGGAGCAAAGAAAAAAGTCCAGGAAAAGACTGCAAGCGAGAACCAACGAAAAGGCATTGAGCGAAACGAGCAAAACAAATGCAAATGCGCAAACGGGAGGCAGCTAACCAAACTTTGTCAGCTCCTCGGAAGTTGGCAGCCGTCATTCCCAGTCGGCATACTCGTCGTCCGACCCGTAGTCGCGCCCACCATCGACGCCCGTGTACTGGGATGCGCCTTCTTCCTCCCTCGCGACCAGCTGCTTGATGATCTTGGAATCGGGCCGGAGTGCCACGTACATGGTCGGCACGACAGCCATCGCCGGTCCTCCGGTCCTCCTGGCCACTGCCAGCGACTTGAGCCGCATGAGCTGCCTGCCAGCCATGCGCCAGACAAACTTGTGGTTGTACTTGTAGCAGAGCTTGAACGCCGTTGACGCTCGCAGGAGCGCCCACTGGCTGTCTTCGGGGTACCAGAACGGCTGCTCTAGCAGGGCAACGACATTGGAGTTGGCCGGCGCCTTGTTCGCCGCCTTGTCGGGCTGGATCGCGAGCCACTCCTCATACACCTCCAGCACCTTGCGCCGGAATTCTGGGTCTCCGCCGGTTTTGCTGGCGCCCTCACCAGTGCCGACCTCGCGCGTCGGCGACATGGTCTGTTTCCACTTCTTTTCGACAGCTTTGATGTCTGTCCGTAAGCTCGCCAGCAGCTTCTCGACTGATGAAGAGGCTCTTTCGGTGAACCAGTTGTGGTAGGCTGTCAGGTCGGCGTCGTAGTAGTGCGCCTTTTTGCTGGCGGCATCAGCCATCTGTCCACTACCGGCCTTGGACGGCGATGCGGAGGGGCCACTGACGCCCGGCGCTGTCTTGCCACCGCTGATCGCCTCGTGGAATTTTCCCAGTTCTTTGTCGATCAGTGGCTTGGCGACCGAGAACTTGAGGTAGTCAATGATGTGGTCGGGCTTCCTTCCAACAAGGGGCCAGTTTCCTTCCTTGTACAGGGGCCGGTCCAGCTCCTTGGGCTCACCGAGGTCGACCTTCAGCCGTCGCCACTGGCCAGCCGAGAACTCAATCCCCTGCTTGGACTGATCGACGAGGTTGCTAAGAAGAGTGCTGAGAAGAACGGCGCATTCGTCATGCACGTTGCGTCGCTTATAACACAGACTCTCCTTGAAGTTGGTACAGATGCCGAGGTAGTTCTGTCGCATGTTAAACAAGAAGCTACGCTCAATCAGCTCAGAAGTGGCGCCCTCCGGTCCGTGGGCCCTGACAAGGTCCTCCATTTTGTCCTTGATTTTGCTCAGGTACCCCATCTTGAAAAGGTCTGGCGCGCGGGGAACGGGAGAGCCGACGAAGTTGCTCACGATGATCTGGTCCCAGCATACCCAGGCCTTGTCTCCGTCGTAGTCGCCTCCGGAAAGCTTATCGGCCAGTGCCACGTTCCCCGTGCGCGGAAAGACGATGACATCTTTCAGGTCCTTGAGAGCGGGCTTGAAGACTGCCTTGACCTTCTGGATATCGCTGATGTAGTGGGCTGGTGAACGCGCAACCAGCAGGTCAATGCCGTCGAGCAAGGTGTCTGCAAAGTCGCCGACCTGGAATTTGCTCGAGAAGCAGATGTGAACCTCGTCCTCTTTCAAGAGGCCCCAAAAGTCCACAACCATGTACACATAGGCGGACCTCCCGACGGTGATGTTGAGCTTCTTCTTCAGCGTCTCGCACTTCTTCCTCTGAAGGTCCCAAGCCAGGTTTTGCAGGTATTTCTGTGTCTTGGGATCGAAGCCACTATCCAGCATCATGTTCATCGTCTCTTCGTCCTTGTCAGGAACGCCACCGAGGAAGGGAACTATGCCGTGCTGAATGCGGGTGTCGCGGTTCGTCGAGTTCCCGTGAACCCACTGCCGATGCTGGACTGGTCTGTTCAAAGCCACCCGAAGATCATCGAGCTCCATCTGGAGGTTATCCTTGAGTAAATCACCGATGGCGTTTCGAAACGCGGCCTTGTCTCTACTCCTGTCCTCCAACACTGGCAAGAGCTGAAGGTTGAGGCGGGCGGAATGGCGCTCCGATGCGTGGCTCAGTACTTCAAGCGTACGGTGGTCGGGCTCGCTGAGGTCGCAGTTCCATTTTCTCTGGGAAGGATAAGTCTCGACCCAGTCCTCGCCGCTGACATCGTCAACATCAATTATCCACATCCCCTTGGCACTACCAAGACGCCCTTGAACGGCGCAGGGAACAGCGGTCAGGCTCAAGATCTTTTGTATCTTCCGAGCAACAGAGCGAGACATCCGGCCGACGCCGTCGTTCATGACGTTGCCCTCGGGCGAAAGGAGGTCCTCTGGCTGTGCGCGAATCTGATGTGGCTCAAACGTGACCGTGGGGTACGTTTTGCTCAGCCCTATGCATCAATGTCAGCGACATTGTCGTCCTCTCCCAGCAAGCAAACGGAGATTAGACCTACCGAGACCAATGCGGGAGAAAAGCTTCAAGTATGGCTGATCCGTGTTCTCCCGCAGCTGTAGGAGCCAGTCTAGCATCCGATGCACCGACAGTTTCGTTCTCGCGCCGACCTTCTGGTCCTTGGGCGGCAAGTTGTTCCTCGGAGACGGGGTTCGGAAATTGAGGCCATCAACGGCAAAGAAGTAAGTGCGGTCTTTGAACGCCGCCTTGGTTGATTCTGGTCCAAGTGTTAGGTGGGGCGCAGGCTTTTTGAATTCTGCATCCTTGGTGAAGAATGATATCCACTGTCTACCGACAAGATGGTGAACGCCCCGTGCAAGCCATTTATTCGCAGCCTCGCGCGCATCTTCACCCCGGAGCGCGGGTGGGACGTTGGTTGAGTTGGGCGATGGATACAGAATCTCAAGAAAGCGGTCCGATCCAAAGCGTCTGCTCAGACGGTGGGAATCATCAAGCTCCAGGGGAAACATGCTCAGGAGAAAGAGCGGACCAGAAGGAGCCATGTTGAAGTCCAAGGTGGCTGAGAGGACGACGCTCTTACCTCGGCTGTGGAACGAGTCCAGCGCGGCGGCCCAAGCATCGTCAGGCGACGGTTCCGGAAAAGCACTGGTCGAAAATTCCGGGCGTTGGAGCAATACAGACCGGAGCTTATCCTGCTTCTCCCAGCTCTTGTCATACACAATTCCATTGACCTTGCTCAGATCGACTTTGCAGTGAAGAGCGATGCGACAGACCTCCCAGGCAACTGCCAGAGGTGCGGCCCGAAGCCAGTTGGGAAAATGTGCTGACTGAAGTTAGACGAGGACACGGCCGATGGACAAGGAGAGAGATGTCAGAATCGACGGGCAGGAGCACTTACGCCACACCAAATCCAGTCGGGCCTGCAGTGTATTGCCCGTCTGCGGAGGCCTCGGTGCAGGCTCCGACATCATGTGTGCCTGCTCGGCCAAGGCATCCACAAGCGACCCGGACCATGATGATGAGCACGTCGGGCTAATCTCCTCGCTACGAGTAGGGCTTGATGATTGCGAGTCTGGGAGTTTGGTGCTGACAGTGGGCATGCGCATTGGCGTTGATGCGGCTGCCTGCTCGGCATCCCAAAAGGCGTGGAGTTCGTCTAGAGACGGCTCTAGATCCGAATACTGATTACTTGATTTCGGGGCTGTTACCTCTGACGGAGGTGGTAGGTGGGCACTCTTCGACAACTTTGGGTTCACCGCCCTCTTTTGCTCTTGGCTGGAGGCCTCGACAGTGGTTTGGGTGTTATATGGTGCATTGCCGCCGTCGTCGCCGTCGACCGAGATTGCGGAAATGTTGGTCGAGGCGGAGGCCAGCGACGCGCTACTCGTATTAGCCGAGCGGTCGTAGCAGGAAGAGCTAGATACTTCCGCCTTGGGAGGAGATGGTCTTCTGGTAGCAGCGAACGGCGGTGCATGTTTCGGTTGCGAAGGCGGTGCCCGGGTACAAAACGGGCCGGAAAACGACATAGACTTCGGCGTGAAGCTCTCCCGGACCATGACACTGTCTAGGTCGCTGTTGGCCTTCTCCAACGAGACTTTGGCCCCGCCTTCTCTTCCGCTGCTCCTGGGCCTCTTGAAGCCCCCCTCTGCGACATTCTCATCGCCTGACACCCGCTTGGCTCCATGCTTGGAGGGAGGAAACCTGGAGGTCTGGCTTACCCCTCCGTTTCCCTCAAGCACTGCCCCGCTACTAGTGGCCTTTTTGAACAATCTCGGAGACCGTTTGGGCATCTGTTTCCGGCGCCCAACAAGCACTTCTCGCAGGAGCTCCTCCAGCGCCTCGGCTTGGCAGTCATCTCGCGCACGGTATGCCGTGGCGGTGGTGCCCGGAAGGGCGCGCGGATCAGCTCGTGGCTTGGGCACCCAGCTGGAGAAGGCCTTCTTGGCTCTAACATGGAACTCGCGCAGGACAGAATCGATATCACCTTGGTGATACTGGTACTGGAATTCGGTCCATACTTGGCTACAGCGAGCGTGGTGACCGCTCTGGTTTGCCCATTGTCTTCGGGAGGACGGGGTAGCGGCGGGATCGGGAGTGACCAGGCCGAGGCCGACGTCGGTGTTGAGGGATTGGATGATATCGTTGATCTTGGCTCGGACGGTATCTGCGTGCTGCTTGGTGGGGGTGGATGGCGGCTGGCCTCGGCTGCTAACCAAAGACCGCGCGGCCATGGCGCTGGGCCGGTCGGCGCCCACTCAGGACTGATGACGGCAGCGGATATGTGGGCGGCCAAAACGAACGAGATGGAGCCCTAGCTCGACGGAATGACGGAATGAGGGGTCTGGACTGCCAGAGCAAAGCACCGGCGGCGCAACCAGTCATGTCAGCAATTGAAGGGAGCGGCCCGTTGGGCCAAGCAAGCGCAAACGGGGACCCACCAAACCCGGTCGAACGAGGGTGGGAGGAGCGACGGTGAGCCAGTTCAGAGGTGCGTCTTGCGGTGGAGAGCGATCATGAGCCGGCACCGATTGCTGAGTCCCAACCCAGCTACGGACGCGGCCATATCCTTGTTTCGTTGGCGGCGGGAAATGAGCGGTGGTGAGGGAGTCGGCCCGCGCAAAACTGCGGTGGCTCAGCCTGCCAGGCCTCAGGGTCCTTGGCTTGTGCTGTCGCATTGATTCGAGGATAAAACGGGTATCGCGCGGGGGGTGGTTGCTAGCGGCTGCGGCGGGTGAGCCGTTGGTTGGTTTGAGCGGGCAAACGGCACCAGACAAAACACCAATTGACCCATTGGATGGCGTCCGTGCGCTGGACCCGCTGCCACCGCAACTCAACTCGGCAATATCAGCTTGGCAGCCCACATATTTTATGCGAGGGTGCTTACACATGCACCGGCCGTGGGGCCCCGGCAATTGGGAGAAAGCTCTGGGCAGCTATCCCCGCTTTAGTTCCAATGGAAAGATCCGACGTCCAACACGAGCTTCGCGACGACATTTGACAATTCGGCACTAACTTGTCACGTCTCCACGGCGGCCTCGGACTTGTATCGGGGTTCAAAACGATCGTCCTCCCTCGTCGCGGCCGCTGGCTGGCGCCGTCTCTGCTCAGCCGCCTCCTTGCCTTGATCCTGCGCCTATCCTGGGGCTGTCTCGGAGGTCCCGCAGATATGTCGGACCACAACGACGCAAGCCCAACCGGGATCGAAGATCTGACTCCCGAGGAAGCCAGCCGCATCATCCACTCGCATAGGAAGGTTCGATATGGTAGGCGAATGCTCTGTGGGCTGTGGTAGCGCCTCCGATACATGCCCTAGCTTAAACCCTTTTTCCCTGGCCCGGCCACACTGCAGCACAGCTCACCCGACGGGACGCCTTTGCGACTTGTTCCGCTCTGGCTTGCGCGCAACCTTCATATATCTCGTCCCCATCTGGCCCCGTGACGGGCCATTCACGTGGCCCGTGTGGATGGAGTGTGGATGCCTCGTTCAAAGCCCGAACGCAAGCTAACCAAGCATGCTCCGGCAGGAACTGCTTGCTGGCCATGCCGCCAGCGCAAGGTAGGAGTTGACGTGTTGGCCGGCCCGTGAGCTGGCCCCGCCCCGTGCTGGACTCGGGCCCGCCATCTCCCACACCAGCACCTGCACCCCAACAACGGCGGCGGCACCGGCTGTGATCTGCGGGGTTGCTAACGGCTGGGTCGTCCAAAAGGTAAAATGTGACAACAAGCAGCCATGCGAAAACTGTGTGAAGCGCGACCATGCCCAGCTGTGCTCCTACAAACCCAATCGCACGGGCAACCGGAGCTCTTTGGCATCGGACACTGCCTCCTCCACGCAGGGCAAGAAGCGGGCGCATTCCCCAGACGAGGACGACATCCACCACCCGGTGCCACAGGAGATCAAGACCGAATCCAGCAGCGAGATCACTGCCGCGTACGGTAAGTCGGCCCATGATGCCAGCCTGCTCAGGCCAGCAAAGGTGTTGACAGCCAGCCCTTTGCCTTCGCCCCCAGCCGAGCCTGAGAACGCCGAAGTGTCCAGGTATCTTGGCCAGAACAGCATCCCCGCTATTCTCCGCGAACAGCTCCCTCAGAACGAACGGCAGGAAGAGGCCATGCATATCCGACAAGAGATGAGGTCGATCCTGGGGCTCGATACGTCCGCCCCATTCCCTCTCATGTCCCGCAGGCACCTTGACCGACTGACTATGGAAATTGCCTCTGAGCTCCCATCCGATAGGGAGGTTATGAAGTCCGTTTAAACCCCTGTCCCACTCCGTCGCCAAGGCCTCGCCAAAGTGTCTGCACAGTGCATAAAGTGATCATCGCTGACACCCCCCACTCCAGGTTGTTCCGGACATACAAGGAAATCCCACAACAGTTCTGGGGCTTTGTTATCGACATCAGCGAGCTCGAGTCTCGCTTGATGGTCTACTTGGAAGACCGCGCTAAGAACGCGAAGTCCTCCAACAAAACCACGAAGCCGGTTTCGGCATCATGGCTCGCCATCCTCTTCGCCATCCTGGCCGTGGGCTCACAGTACCACGAATCTCCCTATCATGTCCGAACGGCCAACTCGCAGAAATACATCCAGATATCCTTCCATTTCCTCCGCATCAGCAACTTCCTGCTACGGTGAGTTTGTTGTGTGCTGTTCTGCTCGTGGTCCATTGGCCAGGCCGTCTGGCTCTCCGAATCTTGGCCTGGTATTTTTGCTGACGTGACCTGCCCTAGACCGAACTTCGATTCCATCCAGGCTTTGCTTATGACCAGTTTTGTTCTCCTCAACGACATGAAAGCAGAAGCGTCGTGGGCCCTGCTTGGCCTAACATGTCGACTGGCTCAGTCGCTCGGCCTCGACAAGCACCTGCACCTCGACGGAAGGGAATCTCCTGAGATACTCCAAAAGGAGGTAGTGAAGAGAAAGCTCTGGTATTATCTGCATTTTCGTGTACCCACAGCTTGCCGTGATGGCCGTCGCTGACACCAATTACGCCACAGGTGGAAATGTGTGTGGCACGACTCTCTGACATCGCTTTCATTTGACCGGTGAGCGCCAGTACTCTCTCACCCCCCATTGCGGAATCTCATTCGAAATCGCTCATGTAATCTTTGCGTGGCAGCTCGCCAATGACGAACGCGGGCGCAAGTCCCATACCAATCAACAATCCGGCTCCTGGCAACTTGGAGTACCTGGAGGCCATGTACCACTTGTGCAAGATAATCTCACAGCGCCTCAACCCGGAAGCGCTCGCCGCGGCCACATACGACACCATCCTGGAGAACTGCAAGACGACCGAGGCAATTCGTGACCAGATGAAACCTCAGCTCCGCAGCAAGGAGGCATGCAAGTCAGCCCTCGATCGCCTCTGCTACTTCGCCATCCGTCTACACACTTCCTTCATCGTTTCCGTCTGCTGTCGGCCGGCACTACATCGGGGTTCCTCTTCACACGATGGCTCCAATGGCATCGACGGACACGGCCCCAGCCATGCAGGCGGCACCGGCCTGACCAGCTCACAGAAGCGGATGCTCGCGGAAAAGTGCAAGCGCAACCTCGCCGAGACGGTCCGCATGTTCCTGGCCATGCACCAGCTGTCGGTGATACCAACGCGGTCGTGGGCCTTCACGTACCATGGCCTCTCCTCTGCCGTCCTGCTCGGCATCCTGGGCGAGACAAAGGCGGACCCGGAGGTTCGCCAGCTCCAGGGCGACCTCATCTCGGCACTGTCTGCCACTGCTGCCAAGGAAGCCACCTCGCCGGCCGCCAACATCGCTCCCTCGGACAAGGATATCGAGCTTTCGGGCCCCTTGTCGCGTGCCCTCATGGCGCTCCGCAACATCTACGACCACGGTTCCATCACCGGCAACGGCGCAGGCCTACGTAAAGAGCTCGCTAGTAGTGGTTACGCCTCAGGCTCTCGGACGCCGCTCAGAATTGCTGTCACGGCGACGGCGACACCAGGAGGCGGTGGCGCGCAAGACCCGCAGCAGCAGCTTCTCAACAGTGTCTCGACCACACTGGACCCTCACCAGGACGCGGCCCTCGCCATGGCGACAATGCAGAACGGAAACGGACTTTCAGAATTCTCCAAGTGCGTCTCGTTTGTTGCTCCTTTTATCTTTTTTGCCTTCTCCTGCCGCTTCTCATTACCCCTGACTTGAGCAAAGCATGGGATCTGTGGCCGTGGTCCAGGTAACCCGCTCTCCGTGCTAACATTGCCCCTTGTGCTCACTCCAACCTACAGCGGCATGGCCTTCGTCCCACAGATGCAGGACGGCATTATCGACCCCGCCGTCGTAGATTCATCCACATATATGTCGCCTATGGATGTATACGAGCAAATTTTCTGGGGTAAGTGTCATTCTCCTTCATGTCCATCTCGACGCCCCTTCCATCCTGTCTGCTAGCCATCTCGTCCTAACCGAACCTCGGTCCCCTAGAATCTCCGGATCCATGGAACACCGGAATGGACTCGATGAACTTCGACTTCCTCGCCCATCCGCCCCCGGGTCAGCCCCAGCAGCAGCAGTTTTACTTTTGACCGACCCAACTTGGCCTCGAGATTCTAATATTCCAAACTTTGTCTTACTAGAAAGTGAATGACTCACGATGACACTTTTTTCACCTTGGCTTTTCCCAGGGCGTCGACGGAGAAAGGTATTTCCAAGTCAACCCGGCTGAGTTGCACTGAGGCTCGTGCGCCTGTTTTTTTCGATCACACCGACTTCTTGGCTCCGCCCGGATGATCGATATTCAATCGATCCACCGGCAGGCCGCGATGGGCAGCCGAGGTCATTGTCGTCTCGCCATAGAACATTTTCAAATTTGGTTAGCCTAGGCCCGGGACGGTTCTCCAGTCCTGCCAAAGCTTATAAAAGAAATAACCAAACGCCAAGGGAAAGGGAGGAAATTTCGCGGCTGGGCGGCTGCATGTCAATACCATGTTTCATTAGGTATAATGTTTCCCCGGATCACGCATGAAGTGGAACTGGATCTCCGAACCCGTGTTTTTGTCAAACTCTCTTCCCATCACAATCAAGAGACGTCATGTCGGTTACGTTAATCGCCGCCTTCGCTGCGCCCGCGACCTGGGGCCCGCTTGTGTGGACGGTGACAGCGGAGCATTTTCCCCGCCCGTGCGGAAGTCCATTTGCCCTTCCAGCTACGCGATGCTGACTGTTCTTTTTTTTTTTTTTTTTTCCGACGGCGTCGAGGACCGCGAGTTTGGGCTGCCACTGCCAAACTGTTCCCCACCGAATACGACAAACCTCACTGCCGCCATTGGTCGGGCTGGCACCAGCATCAGGCGTCGAGTGAGGCGCGAACACCCTGCTGCCTCCGACCACCAGCTATATAGCACAGAAAAAGATGTATTCCTTGCTTTGGCCTCCCTTTGCAGCCTTTTGGGCTGCTACTCGCGGCATTACACATCATGCCAGTTGACAAGAGATGCCTGGGATGTCGGTCGACGTGTCTGCACCTGCTCGCTGCTGGCCATGTGGGCTGCGTGGTGCCGATGTCGTCTGCGACGATCTGATTACAGGCATTACAGCCGTCACCGCCCTCACGGACCGCTGCGGCACTGGAGCAGGGACACCGCGTGATTGGATAGGGCGGCTCATGTCGCCTGTCCCCGTAGCCCCTGAGCGTCGCAAAGAGTCCAGTTAGCACCAGGTCCGTGTATCTGCGGAGGGCTGTGGAGAGGCGACGATGGGTGCGCTCCCGGACGTCGAGAGCCTTGCGGATTTCGTGCTCGCGCCATGAGCAGCCTGTGCCTAATAGGCTTGTCGTGCAGCAAACCCGTCGATTTAGACGCCGTCTGAGCGCAGTCCTTCCGCGGTCAGCGAGGAGACCACCTGGACAGGAAGCAGGCGCCTGTGACGGGAGAGGATCAGCATTCTATCGTCATCGGAGAAGCGGTATGCTGTTCTGCTTGAGAAAGCCCTTGGCGTGGACGTAAAGCGGTCGAGGCGAGGGCAGGAATGACCAAATCGCATGCAACGGGCTTTGAAGGAGCGACTCGGAGCTCACATCTGATACGGAAGTCATGGGATCAACGGCCGTGCTGTGCTGTATGTGGTAGTCGATTTTGACGGTCCCGCGCACCTCGGCCACGACTTCGTCAAGTTCTCTCGACAAAGCGCTCTTAGTACCTGGAGCGCCAGATGCTACACGGGGCCACCACCGGCTGGTGGCGTAGGGACCGCGACCAGGCGGACCCAATGAAAACGCCCGGGAGTGGGGCATCGCGATAGCCTAATCCGAGCGCGGCAACAAGATCGACACGGCTTCCGCGCCGGCGCAGTGAGACCAGGTAACCGACGTCGAGTCGGGTAGGTACACTATCACGACCCACACGCACGCTTCGCCGAGCTCGGCGATCTTGGGGCGGCAATCTTGGAGAGAAGGATGCGGCCTACCACCATGGGTCTCAGGTCCTGGGAGGGCTGTCTCGGCTTGGCACATGGGGCCAACGACTGATAACGACCCGGTGTATCGTACTCTCGCTAGGTATCGCCACACAGCTCCGTCCCAGAGAGTTCCTAGATTTGATTCCTGCGAGGACGCGAGGCCCCAGCCCGAATTTTTGAGCCTTGCGAGGCTTAGTGGCATCAACATTCTCGATTCTCACATCTTTGACAAGACTCAAGCTTTTTGTGGAGAGGTCGATCGAGGCGATGCAGGGCATCCGACCGTCTCACGCCCCAAGACGGCCTCATTTTCGGATATTCCATATGTATTACCCACCACGTCGACCACAAAAAAAAAGGTCGGGTCGTAAAATGTTCATTGCCACAACTACGGAATGCGGCTAGCCGAGTCGGCGGCGTGGCGTCACGGGTCTGGGAGCATGGCAGGAGATAGGAACTGTGGATTTACCTAGCAGAACCATAAAAAAAAAAAAAAAATTACACGACGCGTACACCAAAGCAAGCCCAAGAGGAAACACCGACAAAGAAAACAGAAACAGGAAAAAAAAAAAAAAAAAAAAAAAAAACAGGAAACCAGCAGCCGAAAGTGCCCAGCAGAAGGTTACAAAATAGAGCGGCCCGAAGGCCGGAGAGAGGGGAAAAAAAAAAAAAAAAAAACAAAGCCTCGGGGCCCCCTAACCACGCCCCTCCCAATCGGCACCGCCGCAGTAGTGCTGGCAGTACGAGCGAAACTCGACGGAGCCGATGTGCCAGTGCCTGGAGTAGCACGTCTCGGTGGCCGGATCATAGCGGCAGTCCGGGCACAGGTCGTTCTGCAGCACGCCCGTCTTGCGGACGAGGTACTTGTTGCAGGCGCACTCGGTGGCGTTGGCGTCGACGACGCCGACCCAGCCGTTCGGGTTCTTGATGCCCGAGGGGGAGCCGCCCGTGGTGCTGGACACGCACACGGCCTGGTTGTGGTAGTCGTACCCGCTCGTCGCGGGCTGGGTGCCGTTGGCGGTGCCGTTGTTGGTGGTGGTGGTGGTGGGCGGGTCGCTGGCGGCGACGGCGGCGCAGAAGGCGACGACGGAGAGCAGGGACAACCGCATTGTTGCTGGAGCGGCGGACGGCTGCGTGGGTCTGGGGCTTCCAGGGATTTTTTTTTTTTTTTTTGTTTGGTTGGTTGTTGGCGAGGAGGTTTGTGATATCGAGAGTGATACAGACAGGACAGGAGATTGAGCATACAGGAGAGATTTACTGATCCAAAGACAACGAACGGGCAGAGCACCATAGAGACCTAGTTATATAGATTTTTTGCTTTTTCTTTCTGAGCTTCTCTGGTCTCCCCACCGCGAGGCGCCCAACGAGGCGTTCTTTACCTTTTCCTTACTCTGAGTGAAAAGGGTAGGTTCAGCAGTACTTGAGCATACCTGCAGCCACCAGCCGCCCAAGGTTTGGAGATTCCAATCTCTGCCCAGATACGCTTTTTTATCGGACCTTTCTCTCCTCAACACGGCTTCTGTGGGCCGCGGTGAACCACGCAAATATCATCATCTTGTGGCTGTGGGATAAGGTGAGTGACGAAGCATAGATACACCAGACAAGCGCCACGAAGAAGCACTTGCAGAGCCTCTCCGAGCCGTGGCCGTTGAGTCCAGGAGCCAGAAGGGTAGTCGAGGTAGGACGTCTCGGGGAAATTCCTGTTCGTCCTTCGCTCGCGTGATCGAACTGGCTTTCCCGTCTTGGCCGCCACGAGAATGCGGCCCTCCTAGCCGGGAAAAAGCCCGAGAAGGGAGGGCTACAGGTCGCGTCTATGGCAAGGATCGTCGCCCCTCTGTGGTCTTTCCGGCCGGGTCGTCGGGGCACACAGTCAGGGTGTCCCGAGCGCCTTCAGCTGTCGTAAATACACGGGGCGGTCAAGGCCGGGGCGGGATCACACGCTGTTACATGTGCCTGCGTGCGGGCGAGGTCTGATGGTAGGTGGACTGACCACCACGGATGCACCCCGCATTTTCTGTGGATGGTGCCCTCTTGGTGGGTTGCAATCGCTGGATAACAGACAGGTGCCGCAGTTTGACCGGGTCGGGAAACGACAAGGCCTGTCAATTTAGCCGCTTGAACCAAGCCCTGGCCCCAAACAGAAGGCCGCATGCTCCCGGCATGGCTTTGTGCTGGGCTCTGATTGGAGCACTGCCGGCTGCTCCTTGCGCGGCTCTCTTCCCCGGTTCTTCCACCTCCGCATCACCCAATATTCCAAGGTAATATCCACGGTTGTGCTTTTGCAGAAAACGAGTGTTTCTTGTTTATTTGATGCTGATCCACGGCGATTGTGGGGTTAAAAGCTCATCTGGTTAAGATCACCACTTGCCAACACGGTGTTTCTCTTTCCGCCATGGAATCTTTCTCCATTTCGGCCTGCTGTTTCCTTTGTTCCCACGTATTTGGCTGCCACCTTTGGGGACCAAGTTGGCTTGGCTTTCCTCGAAATGCAGACGAAGGAAAACAAAGGCCGCGACGTGTCTCGTCCTTTCTCTGGGCGTCAAGGCTACAGCCATTATGTCAATCAAGAGCTTTGAGCACGTTTGACTCGCCTTCCGGCCATGTCCCCAGGATGGCCAACGAAAACATGCTCACCGATCCCTGCCGCATTTTGAGTGTTGCGCGCTTGGCCGCCGGGCTGGGTTTCTGTTCTGGGAAGCTCGGAGGGTAGCATCACAAACAACACGAATTGCACAGGGTCACACATCAAGACCGCCATACGGGTTGGAGATCCTTCTCACCTTTATCCAGATATAGGTTCCTTATACCCCATGTTAAATTTGGGAAAATGGCACAGGTTTTATCTCATGTCGTCCAGAACACCCAGTGAGACCATTACTTTTCGACTCACCCATGATGCTATTTCCTACCGCCGCGTCATGGACCATCTTCGCCGGGCAGGCCCTGGCGCATTCGCACATCGCTTATATCATCGTCAATGGCCGCATGTTCCGAGGCTATGATGCCAAGTCCGGCGACGTCCCCGCCAACATCGCGAACCCGCCCGCCCAGGTCGTCGCCTGGTCCGCCCGGAACCCGGACGATGGATTCATCAGCCCGGACAATTACACCTCGCCCGACATGATCTGCCACCATGACGGAGCACCCGCCGTCGCGCACGCCCCCGTCAGCCCGGGAGACAGGATCCACATCCAGTGGAACGGCTGGCCGCGGTCGCACGTAGGCCCCGCGTTGTCCTACCTCGCTAGGTGCGGCGGAGGCAATGCGAGTGCCGCGGCAGCAGGCTGCGCCAAGGTCAAAAAGACGGACCTCCGCTTCTTCAAGATCGACGACAGCGCCCCGGTCCTTCTGGGCCCGACGTCGGACACTGGCGATGGCGGGCCACCCCTGCCGGGCCGCTGGGTCTCGGACGTGCTGATCGCGAACAACAACAGCTGGCAGATCCTGCTGCCGCAGGGCCTGGCACCTGGCCCGTACGTCCTGCGGCATGAGCTGATAGCGCTGCATTACGCCGCCAAGACCAACGGGGCGCAGAACTATCCGCAGTGCATCAACCTGTGGGTAAAGGAGAGCAGGAGAAGCAACAGCACCAAGAGCTGGGGGCCCGGCGCGGTGGGCTACGGGCAGGGCGTGTCGCCGACGGCCATGTATGGACGGCAAGACCCGGGCATCCTGATCGATGTCAACCAGCCGCTGCCGGCGTATCAGATCCCAGGTCCCACGCTGGTCAGCGGGGCGGAGCCTATCCCCGCCACGGCGCAGACCACCAGTCTGCCCACGGCGTGGGGAACACCGGTCAGTGTGGTGAGCGGCAGCATGACTGTCGCGCTCCCCGTCACAGAGCCTTTTGTGCCAAGGTCGCCGTTGTCATGAGGCTTGGTCAGAGGGCGGGACCCGTTAGCTGGGTCCGTGGTCTTATATAAGCACATAGTTCCATGGTCTTGATGGCACAATCGTAGACATCCAGACACCTAGCAAGCGGCAAACAAAGAATTTGCTTTCCCTCGAGGAGCACAAGTGACTCGCGGGCCAGCCAAATTACGCTGTTGGTAGCAAGCGGTCCAGTGCACACAAGGAGATGAAATTATAAAACAAGGCAACTATCGAAACAGGATTAGGTGATGACAAATGCATTTCGACGATGAAAAAGAAAAACGCCCCCATACCCTCCACCCCGCAAAAGATCCTATGATGCCACCCCCTTTGAG